>JALIZH010001820.1:0-192500 GCA_030522465.1 Rhipicephalus appendiculatus | reverse complement strand
TTTTCTATTTGTGAAATTAAGATAATGATTCTGTGTTGGTGATAGCAGCATCACAGAATCATTATTCCGATATAAAACCGATACCGATATAAAACAGTCAGTTATGCCTTAAGCGAGAAGCAATGAATGCGATAGCAAAAAATTGGGATGTTATATATGCTGTAAGGCTGGCAGCCAATTTCTTTGGATGCGATCTCGCGTTATGGTATAGGAGGCTGGTGTCGGGGAATATGGTGGCTCTAGGAATGGCAGCGGTTTTGAGCTGTCTCAAAGCGAAGTAAGGGGTGAAAGCACAGTCCGCGCAAAGGTAGTCGAACCGTTTACCGATGAGATGAATGTTCCGAGCTGCTGCTCGAGCGACAGCCTCCTGATCCTAAATGGCGCCACTTCATGTTACTTCGGCTGAGAAAACACGGCTGGCGATGCTTAATGAGCCATCGACGGCAGCCCTTGCTCTATGGGCGACATGCGCTCATGGTGTGGTATCTTCGTATCTGCTTCAACCGCGTTCGTCTCCTTTTACTAGCGCACAGAACGTATGAGGACGTTATCGCTTTGTTGATTATAAGGAGCTTGATGGCAGCCGAGAATATTCATATAACTGCTATCGCAATGAAGGTACGCACCTTGGACATGAAGGACATTTGTTCTTCGATATATGCGCAGGTAGGTCAGCATTTACACGACGGACATTACAGGCGTTCATGAGTTTGGATTCCTGAACCGTTAGGAAGACGTTATGTGGCAAATGATGCTTGCATATTGCCTTTTCTATGGTGAAGGGGTTCGCCGTGAAGAGGTTGATATTGAGACGGAATACGATGCGGTGCTCCCACTGGAAGCGGCCAATAGCCCCTACGCTTTCAATGACGGAGCGCACAGATGGACAAGTCACAATGCCACTTATTGACAACTGCCCTATTGTCCACAATTTCTGAAATTTTTGCGGGATCATATTCCTCATGAGCCAATATTAAACCAATGCGGGTATGCCCGTCGGGCAAAAACCATGATTTGCGAAAACCATACACAACCTGTTGTGTTTCTTGCAGTCGTTGAACGTCATTTATAGCGTAGGATTACGGTGTCGTGCGCACAGGACAATGCACAACAGCACACGCAAACTTGGCACTAAGTTCATGTCTCCTTTGTGTTTACTTAAGGCTGGTTCACACCGGTGACTAGCACCGGTCGCGCGACCAAGTTAGTCGCTTTGCGACTGGTCGCAAACAGTCGCTTCGGTCGCAAAGCGACTGCTTTTGCTCAGTCGCTCGCTGCGCGACTGAAACGCGCGACTGCAGTCGCAGGACGGCTGGAACCAATCAGCGAAGCCCAGAAGTGACGTCATCATTTCTTTACAACCGGGCTCGTCGCTTATTCTTTTTTTTTTATTGCGCTCCCTTGGCTCGCTCATAACGAGATCCGGACGTGACTCTCTGGGTTTGCGACTTCCGGTCGCTCGCATGCAGCCTCTGCCGGTGTGAACATTGGTCGCTTTCAGTCGCTTTTTTGGTCGCCAGTCGCAAATGGTCGCGCGACCGGTGCTAGTCGCCCGTGTGAACCAGCCTTTATTGACCTGTTTAGCTGCGCTACACCGCAGTCATACGCCATATCAACGAGTGCAACCTGCAACTTCGCCAACATAGAGTACGATTAAACCGCAGACTAATTGTTTTGGAATGTGTCTACTAGAGTAGCTGCTTAAATTTTGAGCTCTTTAGATGACGCACATTTTAGAAATTTGCCTGGTCAAGCGGTGTGGTCTTTTCACAAAATAACTAGTATAGATCTTGGCGAAAATATTACAGAAGAATAATTTTTGCTTGTACCAATGTTACGTTGAACGGGTCTTCATCTACCGCGCGCTCCGTTCGAGGCGTCGCGCTGCTACAGCGCGGACGATCTTTTGAATGACGGCTACGGTGACCGCATTTCCTATGGCGCCCATGTGATATTGCACCCATGTATTAGATTTATGTAGACGTTGAAGAATCTGTGATGATGGAAAGAAATCAGTAAGTCGCATTACATCGTGCCTCGTGGTATTGGCGCGTAAGCCGAAAAAAATTACAATTATTTTAACCGATACCACTTAAATCTCTCTATGCTCTGAGAGATTGTATTGTAACATTGTAAACGGTAACATTAGAATGGGCTTTGCTGGTTACATGCAGTATAACAACGCAAGACCAACGAGATGGAAGCAAAGTAAGACGATTGTAAGACCACCAGTTAAAACGAACGCATATCAATTTTCGTTTTTTCCTCGAACGATAGCAGTATGGAACGAGCTTCCATGTGACGTAGTCGGCTCGCTCTCTCTTGGGGGTTCACTCGAGAGAGGATAGCGCGTGCACTTCTTTTGTGGCCTGCGCCTCTGCCTATGCATGTCACCCACTACTGCGGGTGGCATTATTCCCTCCTCCGCGAAAAACAGCATCGCCTCGATGCGGCAAGGTGGGTGTAAGAAAAAAAAAGAAGAGAATCCAGCAGATTAGACAGAGCGAAAGTATACGAACGACGAAATGCTAAGCGCACGCAGTCAATGACCGTGTAGGCGTATTAAACATTAGAAATAAATGGCAGGATAAATTATGAACGCGCAAAATAAGGCTCCATGCGCATCACATGAACTATATGCGGAGCTCGGTTGTCTTCGTTGTGTTTGTGTTGACGACCCACTGTCCGGAAACACTTCGTAGTTCACGTCACTCACGCGGCGTAGCACTTTATACGGTCCGAAGTACCAGCGTAGCAACTTTTTCCGAGAGGCCATGTTGACGAACAGGAGTCCAAACCCAAACTTGGTCTCTTGGCACGTCTCGATGGCGGGTGTTGTAGCGTCGTGCATCTGTCTGTTGTTGCAGACCGGTGTGCAGCCGCGCGAACTGGCGAGCTTCCTCGGCACGCTCGGTGAATTCTTCCACGTCAGCTGTTAACTGATCAGCGTCCTGACAAGAAAGAATAGCGTCGAACATTGTCTGAACTTCGCGGCCCTAGAGAAGGCGAAATGGTGGGAATCGCGTTGTCTCCTGAACGGCGGTGTTGTAAGCGAATGTCACATAAGGTAATATCTGATCCCATGTTTTGTGTTGGACGTCGATCTACATGGAGATCATGTCGGTGACTGCCTTATTTAGTCGCTCGGTAAGTCCGTTGTTCTGCGGATGGTAAGCAGCCGTCTTTCGATGCCTAGTGTTGCTTAGCCGAAAAACCTCATCGATAATATGCGCAGTGAACGCTGTACTTCGGTCTGTTATTATTGTAGAGGGAGCACAATGACGCAGTACGATGTGGCACATAAAGAACTGCGCTACCTGAGAAGCCATGTCTCATGGGATCGCCTCTGTCTGGGTATAACGTGTCATATAGTCAGTTGCAACAATCATCCATTTGTTGCCGTTGGTAGACAGAGGCAAAGGGCCGAGAAGGTCCATGACGACTTTGTAAAATGGCTTGTGAGGTGGGTCAATTGGTTGAAGTAATCCAGCCAGCTTGCTTAATGGTGACTTTCAACGCTGGCATTCACGACAGCCTTTGACGTACTGCTTGACGTTTGCCGAAAGTCCGGGCGAATAGTACGTCTCGGCTACTCTGGCGAGTGTTCGTGAGTAGCCTAGGTGACTAGATGTGGGCTCGTCATGGCAAGCGAAGAGGACATCGTCCCGCATGTCGCTCGCAACCATGTGGAGGTAGGAGCGGCTTGTAGAACGGGTGTTTTTCTTATACATGACTTTGTCCTGAAGACAGAAGGATGTCAACACGCGGGATAGATGGCGTGGTATAACTGTGCTACGGCCATCTAAATAATCGATGACCGGTCGAATCTCGTCATCCTCTCGCTGCCGTCTCCCAAGTCCGATGAGCTGAGGGCGCCTAGGAAACCGTCGTCGTCTTCTGCTTGCTGAGTGACGGGAGGAATTGGTGCACGTGACAGTGACAGCGTCTTCGTGCTTCCGGCCAGACTTATAGACGGTGGTTACGTCGAATTCCTGTTGGCACAAGCTCCACTGGGCCAGTCGTCCTGAGGGATCACGTATGTTCGCCAACCAGCAGAGGGCATGATGGTCCGTCACGACTCTGAATGGACGACCATAGAGGTAAGAGCGAAACTTGGTGATCGCCCATACGACAGCGGGACACTCATTTTTTGTGGTCGAGTAATTCGCCTCGGCACGGGACAGTGAGCGGCTCGCATAGGCTATTACTCTCCTCTCCGTGCGATCGCTGGCCGAGCACTGCGCCGAGTCCGATGTTACTGGCGTCACTATGCACTTCTGTCTCAGCATCATCGTCAAAATGTGCAAGAACGGGTGCTGACTGCATGCGCTGTCGTAGTTGGGCAAAAGCAGCCTGTTGCTCCCAGACAAATGGCATGTCGTCTCTTGCAAGGCGAGTCAAGGGTTCCGCTATTTTCGAGAAGTCTGTAATCAATCGCCGATAATAAGCGCACAAGTCCAGGAAGCGTCGGAAAGCCTATTTGTCGGTAGGATCTGGAAATGTGGCCACAGCGGTAAGCTTGTCAGAATCGGGTCGAACACCTCTGGCGCTCACTACATGGCCGAGGAACTTGAGCTATTCATAAATAAAGTGACACTTTTCTGGTTTGAGTGTGGGATCTGCCGATCGAATAGCCTGTGAGACATTCAGTAGGCGCTGAAGATGTTCTTTGAACGTTTCAGAAAACACGACTACGTCATCGAGGTACTCGAGACAAGTCTGCAATTTCAGCCCAGTGTGTACAGTGTCCATCATTCGCTGGAATGTTGCCGGTGCTGAACACAAGCCAAAAGGAACGACTCGAAATTCGTAGAGGCCGTCGGGGGGTCACAAACGCCTTTTTCTCGCGGTCTCGCTCGTCTACCTCGATCTGCCAGTACCCGCTTTTTTAAATGCCGAGAGGAAAAATAGTGGGCGCGGCGTAGTCTATCTAGCGAGTTGTCGATGCGTGGCAGCGGGTACACGTCCTCTTTAGTCACGCTGTTCAGCTCCCGGTAGTCGACGCAAAAGCGTAGCGTCCCATCTTTCTTTTATTGCGATAGCAATTATATGGACACTTTCTCTGGTTTTCGGCGTCGGCGTCGGCGTCATTTGCCGTATATGTATATGTATATATATATAACCGCCCCCCCCCCCCTTCCCGTCGTTCGTGAGCGTGAAAAGACGCGAGGGGGGGGGGGGGGTCCCTCGAGCGACCGATTTTACGAGCGCGGGCACGCGCGTTATCTCCCCTTCTCGGCGGCCAACAGCGGGGGGCGACCTTCGATTTTACGAGCGCGGGCGCGCGCGTTATCTCCCCTTCTCCGCGACCGACAGCGGGGGGCCGGTGTACCCTTCTACGTGCTGCGCTCTCAACGCGAAGAGAATTCTCTTAAACAAGCGTTTTCTAGAGTTGCGCGAGATCGGATCCAAAAAGTGTTAGCTGCCAGCCTCACTTCGTATAACATTACAATTTTTTGCTATCGCATTCATTGCTTCACCCTTGCGGTGAAACTGACTTTTTTTGACTAAGACGACCAGAGACGACCAAGCAGTGTTGCAAGGCTCGATGATGTGGTCGTCAAGCATTTCTCGCATTTGCGTAGGAGTTGCTTCGCGTTCTTTCATTGACACGCGGTAAGGCTGCTGGTGTATCGGGCGTGCGTCGTCGTACTTGATGATCCTCTGCCTAGTGATGGAAATCTGACGCACCTTAATAATAATATCTGGGGTTTAACGTCCCAAAACCAAGATATGATTATGAGAGACGCCGTAGTGGAGGGCTCCGGAAATTTCGACCATCTGGTGTTCTTTAACGTGCACTGACATCGCACAGTACACGGGCCTCTACCATTTCGCCTCCATCGAAATGCGACCGCCGCGGCCGGGATCGAACCCGCGACCTTCGGGTCAGCAGCCGAGCACCCTAACCGCTATACCACCGCGGCGGACCTGACGCACCTTAGAAGAACTGACTAATCAGGACTTGAATTCAAGCAAAAGCTTCAGCAGTGTTGTCTGGTTATCGGACGACAGGTCAGAACTTATATTGATATTTCCCAGCGGCTTATCAGCGGTCTCCACTGCTTCAGATGTAAAGCAGTTCAGAACGTTTGCTATTTCATCTGCAAACGCTAATGAAGTACCGCGGAAATGGTGTCGCTGTTCGTTGCTGAAATTCGTAACCAGCAACCACCGGCCATCGCGAAGCAGTATGATACTCGGAGCTGCACAAACACCTTGGGTCAGTTACTTTGTGCGACCGCTTCACCATTTCTGAAGCCACAGCATGTGACGTCAACTATAACAGTGGCCCGCGGAGGGAGCGTTACACTGTCAGCGGAAACACGAAGAACGTCCGGACGCCGTTGATGGTCATGCTCGTCGATTTCTCGGTCGGCTGAGGTGATGTGATGCTCTTGGAGATCAATAACAGCTCTATATACCTGCAGAAAGTCGACACGTATAATAACATCACGGGAACATTCACGTAGCACAAGGTAACTTGCTACAAACGTCGAGCCGCAAATCCGTACTCTGGTCGTGCAGGTTCCAGTTGGAACAACGACGTGCCACCAGCGGTTCGAATCTGCGGGGCGTGATTACCTTCTTCAGAAGTGTGGTAATTTTCCCGCTTATTATCGAATAGTCAGCCGCGCTATCCACTAAAGCTCTAACCCCGTAACCGTCGATCAGCACCGCTACATTGCGAGAAAATCGTTCAGTCCGATCTGTACACCTCATCGCTTGCGTTGATCGGAGCTCTTCAGCACGTCGACTGCCAGCTACCTCGCCTCCAAAGGAGTTAGTTTTTCCGGCGGGGACTGGGGGGACCGTGCGCCAGCATATCGGTGGGGCGGAGGTGAAAAGCACCTTGGTGACGGTGACAGCGACTCGCGCCCGGCAGCAGGTGGCATGCGCTGCTGAGCCAGGTAGTCCTCGATATCCCGGGGTCGCTGGCCATACCGGGGAAGCGGCGAATATGCAAAGAAGCCCCGCAGCCCGATGCACCTGTATGGGCACTGACCGTACAAATGATCTGCTTCACCGCAGTGGAAACAAAGATGTCGGTGATCTGGAGTGCGCCAAACATTGGATTTCCGAGAGGATGGTCGTCTATCATCGATGTACAGGGTCGTCCACTATTAGTACGAACACCGCGCCGCGTGGCTGGAGGTGCATTAAGTTCGCTTCACGGCAAAACAGGCGCGGCGCCCTCCCGCGCTTTTAATCGAAACGAAGCCCTGCCTCCAAGCTCTTGTGCGCCTGTGCCGATAAGCTTCGATGCGCGGCCGCACCGCTAGCGCTGGCGCCCCGCGGAGCGCAGCCACGCGGCGCGGTGTTCGTACTAAGAGTGGACGACCCTGTACATACAGGTTGCGCCGAACAATGTGCAACAGGACCGGCATAAACGAAAGGTGGCGACGGGAGTGTATCTTCATAGTACTGCAGCGGCTGCGCCGACTGAAGTGAAACCACAGGAGGTGCAGGAACGAACGGTGGGGGAGAAGAAGCGGGGCGCTTCAAGGCTTTTGCATAGGTTTCACGCCGGTATTCATATGGTACTTCCGTTGTGTTAGCAAAAGTCACAGGGTTGTGGTCACGGTCGTGGTTTCCTCATAAGACCAGCGAAGAGCTCTTGCTTGACTTCTTGCATAAGAAAGCCAACTATCTCCTCTCAACAGGGTCAGCCTGGTCATCTCTTCCTTGCAGAGCGCCATGTTTTCGTTCGGAATCTGCACGCGGGTCTCAAGCAGAGCCTCAGCCCTTTCTTTGCTGACGACTCTCGTGAATGGGGCGAGAAACCTGGTGCGAAAATTGTCCCACGTTTTCAGGTTTTGCTCTTGTTGCTCGAACCAGGTCCAAGCAGCGCCTTCCAAGGTGAAGTACACATGTCGTATTTCGGCTTCGCTGGTCCAGGCATTAACAATGGCAACGAGGTCGTGTGCTTCGATCCAACTTTCCGCGTCTTCGAATGACAATCCGCGACAGGCTGGCGGTCTCCTGGGCTTCCGGAAAAGGATCGGCGCAGGCTGCTCGTTGTCGGTCATCGTCACTGCGGTCGATGACGGGATTTGCTGCTGTGTGATTTTTTGGGGGAAGCAGCCGGCACTGTGGCTCTAGTCCTTTCTGCCGGCTGCTAGCTCGACGATCTGGGTAGCGTCGTCTTCTTGATGGCTCTGGCTTGGGTCCGGATCATGAACGAAGCTGCACCACCACCAGATGCCAGGTGGTCGTGTCGTGGACAAAAGCTGCAGTCGGCTTCTTGAAGCTGAAACTCTTTGTTTGGGCCAACCTGTGCCCGGGAACGAAAGCTCAAACTACAGTACTACACAGTGCGCACTAATAGCGGCGAACACAGCGTCGGCCAGCGATAATCTGATAAATGGTAACTTTGGTAAGACGCGTCAATATTTATGCACGCGGCATCGAAGGTTCTAGCGTTATCGCTGGCTCTTGCGAAAGCTCTCGAAAAAACTTGTGTATGGGCGTCCTGCGCGTAATATTAACGCAATGATCTCGGACAATCCTGAACCATCACAAATGTTTTGGCGTGGTCTGTGCCGAAGCGTTCCTAGCAGCTTTTATGGGCCAAACTCGAATACATGAAAATCAAGCAACAATTCGGCAGACCCCATGTACCACGGGAATCGACGTTATGCGAAGCATGCGGAGGAACGGTGACTGAGTAATTTCTTTATTGAGTGAAACGTTACGAAATGATGCTAAAGATACCTACAAAGGTAATACGCACGGACATGTTCAACAGTCGCATATGTTATAACCAGCACTGCAGCTACAATTGACATTTGACCAACATTTTGCCTGCATCTGGTGTTATTCCAAAGCAGTTTCGAGAGCTGGCGTGGCTCTGTGGTAGAAAGCTTGAGTACATGGCCGAATTTTTGGGTTCGAGTCCTGCTGGGACCGTGATACTACTCTTTGAATTCGTCGGGTCAACGCTGCCGATGTCAGTTTTTGTTAACGCTCTGGCATTTCAATTACCAATATCTATTCTCGCCATTGCTGGGTAGATATAAAATGTCAATCACCTGTGGCGCATACCCGCATACCGCAGACCGTGGAATACGGGTATGTGCCACACGTGTCCGGAGGAAAGTGCTTGACGATGTACGCGACGGGATTTTCATGTTATTCATGTCGTCACCAGACAGCCGGATTCGTCAAACCCTTTTACCCTCCCATACCAATTTTGGTCTACCCCAAGTTAAGGAGGTGATCACGAGAGCACCCAGACGTAGGCGGCTACACAGATAGATAGAAGCGCTGAAAATGCCTGCACTTCGGCAAAAAATTTTTCGCATTTAATAAACGGGCGTGGCAATATATAGGCCACGAGGGCCTAGTGATTGCGAAGGTAAATGAGGTGATTTTCGATATTGTAATTCATTTTACTCTGTATACACCTGAAATTTTTGTGAAACTAGCATTCCGGCAACCATATATTAGTTACCGCATTAAGAAGTCTAAAAGCAAGTTTTTGCGTTCGTGATACCATGTTCTTGATTGCACTTTAATGGCCGTTGTGTAATTATCGGATAATTTTCAAGATTTAACGTCATAAAATATTGCTGAATCCTACTTTGCGGCGCGGAAATTATTTCCGCCCATGTCTGCAAGGACAAGCTGAGAGAACTTTTGTTCATTGTCGTCCCCTTTAGGTTTTTTTCGCACTATGCATATAGCGCGCAAGCCGTGTTCCGATCCATTACGTACAATCGCACTCTTGGAGCCTCCTTACCTGAGAAATCCAGGCTGGATTCTCGAGTAGAATAACAAGAAATCGGTCCCAAGCGCTACGGTCTGGGTCAGCATGCAATTCATTCAGAGCATTGACAACCACTGAGCCCTGGTGTCCGAGATTTAGGACATGAAGATTGGGCACTGCTGCGGGCGACGCGTGAATATTAGAGAGAACCCACGTTGTAAATAAGCTGCTCAGCATCTTAGAAAAAAATACGATAGCTACCGATACACTAGTTAATCAGTAAAATGTCATCAAACATTCGGTTGCGGTGATTGCCGTTTTTTCTCACATTCAGCCATATTGTTTTCCACTTTTAGATTCCCGAGGAACACGATAACGAAAAAACTACTACTTATGTTTACGCAGGTATACTGAGGATACCTCAGACACTTCTGCGATATTTTGAGTAATTTATGTCGTAATGCTTAGCAATATTTCTTTGTGTCTTTTTTATGAGGACACCTGGGCCGAATGGGTCTAAACAATACTTGCATATATGACACCCCTTCTATTTCTTATGTACCGTGTACCTTGAGGGTAAAATAAAATAAAATGAAATATAATATTAATAATAATAAAAAATCACCGCCCTAGCACTCCGTACAAATGGTTAACCAGCGAAGCTAAAATGTGCGGCCCCGGTGTTTAGCAGTGGGTTCAACCCGACGCTGCACTGAAGCCTTCCACAATTATCGTTGCGAGGTTGTGGGCGAACCACAGGCGGTCACAGACGTCGCAGCCGAAGCCAAAGTGACGCTGGAGAAACTCTCGCCCAAAGCGGGCGTTCGCCCCGGCGCACGCGCTCCCGCAATCACGTCTACGCTGTTCTGCTCGCAACGCCGTTTCTTTGGCGCGCCAGAGGGCGCGCCGTGGCTGCAAGCGTTTGACCTTGCAAGCGTCGTACCCAAGCTGGCGCGCCAACGGCGCGCGAGCTTTGGTACGACGCTCAGAACGACGTAACTGATAGCACAGCCAATGGAGACCGCTCGTGACACAGATGCCGAACAGTTTTTCGTTTCTCCTAGCCATATACAGCTTTCGCTGTAATAATAATAATAGGCAACTGGATAGCAAACTAAACTAGCTAAAAGGGCCCCCGTATCACTGTTCAAAGCAGCCGCCAGCATTTACAGCCAAATATTCAAATGCACTGCCAAACATAAATAATGTACTGTTGCCGTCTGTTGCTAACGACAATGATATGGCTAACTGTTGCCTTCTTCATTTTTAGAGGACCAGTGCTGAGTAGTGAGATTTGCCCAATTTCCGTGGCACATGCCCGCTTATAATGATAGTTTCCTGGTTGGCCGCACAGTGGCGCGTAGCCGTTAAGATGACCATAGTTTTCTGCGATCGATTCACAAGGAACGAGTTGCGCTACACAGCTTTTCTGGCAAAAAATTGGCGAAGCTTGCACTAAGCCTTGCAACAGCAAAACTGGACGATTCTGAAGACTAAGCTGGTTTCTTCTAGGTTGTTTCTGGGCCTTAGATATGTGATGGAGGTTGTTTCTAGGTTGCTTCTGGGTCGTTGCTAGGTTATGTTAGGTTGCCTCTACGTTAATTTTCAGCGCAGAGAGGTTCGAGTTAAAGCAGTGACAGTCATATACACGACACGGATGACCTAACTCCAGAGACGGCACCTCGCGCTGAACCCAAGCGTTCGCCCTACTCATCTATGGGCACGTCGTCCTTGGCATAGGGCTTGCATCGCTTCGGGGTTTTCTCGCAGCCGCCGTTGCCTTCTCCGTTCCCTAGAATTATCTCGTACTCACGGACAATTGCCTTCTTTGTTTTGAGTAGACCAGTGGTGAGTCGTAGGATTTATTCAATTTGTGGGGCACATGCCCGTTTATGACGATGACAGTTTTTCTGTGATAGGCCGCACAAATTACGGCTAGCCGAAACAGCCCTGCTATTGAATATTGTGCACAGCCAAAGCGGGACACGAGCAGAGAATTGCAGCCTGTGTGGACGCACCACCCGTTGATGCAGCGACCAAATAAAGACGCTTATGAAAAAGCCAAACACGTCTTATTGCATTACTTTGGCTTATGGATAAGTATGTTAATAAAGATACAACCACGTATGTAATGGTTACTGAATATTCGCCTAACTGCAAGCGTCATGGAGATGCTTTAATTCCAGTGCCGAGACTTGCCGATGTGTCTGAGCCTGGATTTCGACACGTATCTTTATCATGTGACCGCACTTCATGAAGTCATGATGACATTCAACATTTTCGCGATCTGTCAAGTCAGTGATGATATCAAATGGTAATGAGGTCATGCGACTCTTGGTGTGCCGACGGCACACATACATAAGTTCTACGAAAATCGCAGGGGAGATGAATCCCGCTAGTATTAGAACAGCCACGCCGAAAAAGGCGTCCCCGCCGCCCCCCCCCCCCTCCCCCCCCGGTTCGATCTCTGGACAATAATAATAATAATAGGTCCTTTATTTTTCATCAAGCATATGATGAGGGAGGCAGGGAGAAAAAGCTGACGAGCAGCTTGACTAGCTCCGGCCCCCCCAAAAAAGTGTACACTCCAAAAAATGTACACTTTGGCGCATTTACAGCAGACTGTGCTGAACACAATGAAAAACCAAAAATGACAATCAGAAAGACAAAGTGACAGGCTATTAAAACAGTGTACATGAATAGGGCATAGATAACACCAAGGAAATAGAATCAAAATGGAAGAAAATATTTAGGAATAGTACAATGCATTTACATTGAAGACATCATGTAATCACACATTACAGCAAATATTCGTAACTAGAGGAACCAGTGTTGAAATTTATCAGCAGTAAACGAGACAACGTATGCGTTAGAAATTAGAAAGAAAACAATTTTGCCTAAAAAAAAACTAAAAGTTGTGTCAAAAATCAAGCATTGGACTATCAAGGGAGAAACAATTGTAAAACTATGAATATAATTAACCGTCAAAATTTGAAAAAAAAAATGTACGCAGATTTTTTGTAGATGATCTCTCCGGTGCAATACTTTGGTTGCTAAACAAGTTTAGTAATTCCGGAAGCTTGTGTTTTAGCATTTGTGTCCCGTAATTTGTTCGACATAAGGGTACTTTCCAAGTCTCTGGATGGCGCACTGAATATGTTTGTATCCTCCTTTCTAAACAGGCTAATTGAGCTAGGAAATGGCCGTTATCTTTAATTTCTGACTTGTATGCTATGGAGAGGCGGTAAGAATACAGAGAGGGAATACGTAGAATATGATGCCTATGGAAAAGCGATGCTGAAGGATGATCGAAAGCCACATTATATATATGCCTTAGCATTTTTTTCTGAAGTGCGTATAGTATTTGTAAATTTGTGAATGTCGTTGATCCCCATACAAGATGACAGTAAGTTACGTTTGAATAAAATAGCGAATTATAAATAAGAAGCTTAACATACGTGGGGAGAGTTCGTCTGTTTAGATACGTTATTCCTACAATGCTAGATAACTTTAGTGCTACGTAATTAACATGGTCGTCCCAAGACATCGTTTCCGAAAATATTACACCGAGTATCTTAAATGTTTTAACTCTATCTATAAGTGCACCGTTATACACTAGAACAGCATCGGTGACCACATCCCTGTTTTTTGGCCGGAAAACTACAGCTTTTGTTTTGGTAGTATTAATCTTTAATGCATTGTAATTGGTCCACTTACCTAGCTGCGTTAATGTATTGTTTGCTCTATCCATTATATCCGATAGTACTGTACCGGAGAAAAGCAAAGTCGTGTCATCGGCGTAAATTACGAATTTTGTGGTTTTATCAATATTGACAATATCATTTATGTACAAGTTAAAGAGAAATGGACCCAAGATACTTCCTTGTGGAACACCGGACAAAATTGGTTTGATGTCAGAAGAGTGGCCATTTATATTTACAAATTCGCTGCCTGCAACCTACATAAGA
Source organism: Rhipicephalus appendiculatus (assembly GCA_030522465.1). Lineage (NCBI taxonomy): Eukaryota > Metazoa > Arthropoda > Arachnida > Ixodida > Ixodidae > Rhipicephalus > Rhipicephalus appendiculatus. Next base: position 178,823 of record JALIZH010001820.1, on the reverse strand, counting down.
GCGAAGAAGGGCCAATACCTTACCGCGAAATCCATACTTTTCGAGCTTTTTTAATAACAGGCTATGATTAAGATAATCAAAAGCCTTCGTGAAATCTACGTAGATGCCCAGAGCTAAGTGTCGATGTTCAAAAGCATTCAAAATGAACTCCTTCTGTTCTAACAGAGCGAGTTCGGTTGAGTGCTTTTTCCTGAACCCGAATTGCGCCGTATGTATTATCTGATGTTTATCGCAAAAGTTTATAAGTCTTGACAAAAGAACTTTTTCGAGGCCTTTAGAAAATATCGGCAAGAGGGACACTGGCCTGTAGTTAGTTAAACTATTTTTATCTCCCTTTTTGTGCAGAACGATTACTTTGGCTATTTGCATTCCTTTTGGGAAAACCCCTTCTGCTAGGCAAAGATTAAAAACATGTGTTAGGCAAGGTGCTATAACGTCTATCACGTGTTTGATAGGTTTTATTTTGATGCCATCAGCGTCGCTACTAGCACTGTTGTTGAGTCCTACAAAAGTAGAAATCACCTCTGTCGTTGTAACAGGGCTAAGGAAAAAAAGTTTTGTCGCAACTGCGTTCTAACTAATGTAGGGCATCGTCATTAATTTCTCCATTATCAATATTGACGAAATAATCATTGAATAGATCTGCTAATTGTTTTCCACTGAATTCGTCGTTATTCTGTTTTATTTGTGTTAAAATTCCCGAGTGCCTCGATTCGATTTAAGAAGGCGTTTAGATTTTTCCACGTTATGTCTGATCTTGATGCAGACATGGAAAAAAGGTCACAGAAATAAGTATCCTTAGCCTTTCTAATTTCGTTCGTTAGACTATTCCGATATGTTTTGTGAGTTCTGAGTAACTCAACATTCCGAGTTTTAAGAAATTTTTTAAACATTCTGTCCTTAACATGAATCTTGCTTAGTAATTCTGGCGTAATCCATGGCTTACGAATTTTTTTTGATGTTCGTAAAAACTTGTGTGGAAATGACTGATTATATAGAGACAAAAAATGATTCACAAATTTACTATATGCGCAGTCGGGATCACTTTCTTTGAATATTCCGCTCCTATCAAAACTTTCTACTTTCTCTCGGAAAGTATCCAATGTTCGAGGTGTTATTTCTTGAAAGCACATTTTTTGTGCGTTAGATGTTCTAAGAGTATTTGTATACACAAATAAATATAGGTGTTATTTCTTGAACGCACATTTTTTGTGCGTTAGATGTTCTAAGCGTATTTGTATACACAAATAAATATATACTGTTGTGATCGCTAATGTCTGTACTCATGACTCCCGCCTTTCGTCGAGAGGGATGTATATTTGTTATGAATAGATCAAGTAACGAAGAAGTTGTAATGGTGAGTCTTGTAGGCATGGTAATAACATTATTACAGCCAAATGAACAAATTGTTTGTTCTAGCGTTATTTTGTTAGCAGTGTCAGCTAACATATTTACATTAAAATCTCCTCCTAGTATGACATCACATTTATGTTCACCTACGTAGGAGAGGAGGGATTCGAGAAAACGCATAAAATTTTGAAAATTGCCGCTTGGTGGTCGATAAACAACAGCCACTAAGGATCGGTTGGAGATCATAGACAGGCATTCATAATCAGTGTTCATGCAACAGAACTCCGGTAACATATCGCAAACAATATGGCTTTTCACCATCATGTATACACCGCCCCCCTCTGCTAGCAGTTCTATTTAGCAGAAAATTTTGATACCCAGGTATACTGAAAGTATTGCTTTTTTCGACATACCACGTTTCCGTAAGCATGATTATATCAAATGCGTTTTCTAGCTGGTTGAATAGCACCTCCAATTGCGTTCCCTTGTTTACAGCGGACTGTACATTCAGATGAAACATTTTGATAGAGCTAGTCTTCTCACATCTACACAACTGTCGAAATTCCTCCGGTTCCGTAAAATCAAGAACTGCCATGATCGAAATTCAAATGAAAGTAGTACTAAACACTAGGAATACAAGGCGTCTTATTCTATTCTCTCTAAATCAGCAGCGTCACGCACAATGACTGCTCTGTCTCCATCCTTCTTTCTGACAGAAATTTTGCCATTCTTGTGCCACGCATACCTATAGCCATGGTCCTTGGCCCAGGCTTTTGTCTGTCCTAGCAGAATTCTGTTAGCTTTCGTCAGATTCTCCAGAATGTAACACTGTTCTTTGGATTCTTTCAGTACATGTCGCTTGCTCAGAAATTCTTCCCTCACTGACTGCTTTGCGAAGTGAACTATAATTCCGGGTGCTTTGTCACGAACAGCACGAAGCCGGTGTATCGACACGATGTCGTTGTCGGTGAGCTGAGGCAGACCCATTGTTCGAGCTATGTCATTGATCTTCTGCAATGTGTTTTCATTTTTTGAAACCGGGATCCCGTGGAATTCAAGATTTAGTTTTCTACTGTGCCACTCGAGTTCATTGATTTCCTGTGTGACATTTTTTGATGCAGAAATTGCCTCGTGGCTTTCCAGTTTCTGCACTCTATTCTTTATATCCGCAATTTCTTTGTCCTGGCGACGGATGTGGTTAAGGATTTCATCATATTGACTAGACATCATTTTTACCGATTCCTCAATGCTTTCCACCGTGCCCTTCAGTCCCAGCAGTCCATCAAGTTTTTCATTCATACTCAAGAACAAGCTTGCAAAGTCTACCTCGTCACTATTAGATTTGGAGCCTTCAACACATTTAGACTTCTTTGATTTGCATGTCGAGCATCGCCACGACCTACGCCACGCTTCGCTTTTTGACTTGTATGTGCTTAACCCTTTGAGACGCTATGTACACAATTGTGTACATGATTTGTTTTTGCTCCTTGTATCAACTAGGGGCTAAGAGAGAGTGAGATATATTGAGCTTCGGATAGATTGAACCAGCGGCATAATAATTAGTCTCCATTTAATTTCATTTCGCTGCGTACTGTTGCGTATGATCACGTTTTCTGAAGGCACTACCCCGTTCGACGAGTCGTTCGATGAGCCGCGTCCTGCGAGCCATGTTAAAAGTAGACTTTTTCTATGCTCTAAATGGACATAACGAAAAATGAATTTGTACTATGTTTTCTAGCCCGAGATTTCATTCTATTTATGCCAAAATAGAGCATGGATGACTTCAGGATAAAGAGATATTTAATTACAACTTAATTAGAATAAGTTACTATAACACACGTAAATGAACATATTATGACATGATTTTTGTTGCAATAGTATAGTGAGTGCCTTGAAATAAGGTTGTATTATTTTGACCAATTTACAGACAGTTCTTCATAGGTGGCGTCTGAAAGGGTTAAAGCTATGGAACACTTTCCGAAGTGATAGCGACACGTACACCCTTCACACATAAAACCTTCTTCATCTGAGCACGAGCGTTTGCAGCATGGGCAAGTCTCAGCTTCCAAATGAGACATATCTACGCGAAACGTCTGCCAATGTCACCGAAGGTCACAAGGGTCACATGAACTTGCAATACACATGCGGCAATATGAACACTCGACACAGCTTTGGCAGCGGCAGCAGCGATAGGACTTATTTAACGTTATTAGAGCAGAAAAAAAAATCCACACTAACCTGAAAAAATTGATGCAATGAGGCTTGAGTACGCGTGTGCGCACAGCCTGCCGCCGCTGCCAAAGTGTGAGGAAAACCCGCCAAAAGCCAAGAAGGAAGCCACGGGAAAACGTCACTGTACGTCACGCAGAAGTAGGCAGATGGCTCGCCAGCAACCGTCGGCGATAGCAGCAGGAACTGCTGGCACGGGCGTCACCACTTCGATAAGTCGATGAATAGGCTGCAGTTGGTGGAAGAAGCAGACAGGCTTGGTAAAGGTGGAAACACAAACGCAGAGAGTCGGCCTGGTTTCCAAAGGGGACCAGGGTCAAGAAAGGACCCACTGGCAGGCCACTGCAGTACCTGAAAAAATTGATGCAATGAGCTTGAGTACGCGTGTGCGCACAGCCTGCCGCCGCTGCCAACAATAACGAGTTTACATTCAACTAGACGCTTTGCGTTCTGAGAAACCTGTATGGATTTCTTTATGGCTTCATGCAACAAAGGCGTGGTTGTTGTTTCATCCCCTTCGATACATTCCGCTGAGTATCATGTGACTGACCAACGTTTACGTGTTAGTTTGTTTTTTTTTTACAAGAGCGTTGAATATGGCCGCAGTATGGTATTGCTAAATCTCACAATGCTTGAGCCAACATTGCAGAGGCTTTCGCGCCAAGAATTTTGTATGGGTGTGCAATTTTGCAATCCGATTTTGCATAAGTTCGTGATTTTGCACTGTTGCAAAATTCCTAACTCGTGAGACATCAGGCTTTCGTCTCAACAATTTCACGTCCTACCGCGAAGCAGGCACGGAAAGAAAGGGACGCTTGCAGCCACACAATATTGAGTAAAGTGCACCTGCAACTCCTGTTGCCTAAACCAAATAGAAGGCGAACGCGTCTGGCTATGTGATAAAGAATATGTAATAAATGAAACGGGGGGCCTTAGAGTGACGCGAATCGCGCTCATTTTATTTTACGACTCGCGTGTGGCGAAGCACGACGTGCGTAAGCTGTTGTGTGACGTTTTGTACGATTTCGAATGAAGGAAATAGCTGCTTAGTTTCCTACAGTTTTGTCGCGACGCGTATATTGCAAAATTTAAGCTCGCGAGAAATGCCGGTTCCTCTAGCCCGTGAGTACAATACTGTCGCGAAATTTGTGTGTTGTTTTGGAATAAGCATTAAGTGTCCCAGTCTGTTAGAGAAGTGATGCCAGCATAACAGAAATTTTGTTGTGGAATACGAGCTGAGTTTATTTCTACGCAGGCGCTGCTAAAAGAGGGTCTGGAGGAAGCGGCCTTAGATGTTGCAGCACTGATGGCTGGAAACCAAGAACTGCTGCAAAAGGCTAAAGAGATTTGTGCAGCCCAAGCTACGCATGGAGTTCTGGTTGCGCGTCTCGGGCAGCTGAGCTCCAGCGCCGGTGACAGCACACCTCGGTAACTACGTGCAACGAATTGTCTTTAAAGGAGCACTGACACGAAATTTCGATGGCGAGATACTGAGCGAGATAGATTGATGTGGAGACATACACATCTACGAGATATCAAAGGCAAATATAGCCTAGAACATATTTTAAATCAATTTTAAAGTGCACGCCGCGCGACTGAGCCAGATGCGGAGCCCCTCGCGACGCCGACATCAACGCAGCGGCAGTGTAAACAAACCTACGTCACGGGTTTGTGTTAGCTGGTTGCTGGCACGCGCCTTGTGCTTGCGCTACCTACGATTTCTTCCGTGCCTGCGGCTTTGCGTGTGCTGGCTGTGCTGGCTATCAGTGCGGCGCCCACTCGCGCACGCTGTCGCACGCGGCGCCCATGTCACAGTTTTGCGTGGTCACGTGACCAGCTGTGTTTACCTTGTCCCCGGAACTGCTCCTGCCTAGAACGGTGCTCTTTGACACCGAAACTGCGACTGGACGCTCTAAAACGTCTCTAAATAAATAACCGTCGCGCACTCGCGCAAACGAGATTTCCAGCCGTTATAAGTGGGTCATAAGCTACCTATGGCAACAAAAAAAGAAAAAAAAAACAAAGGTGCAAAATTTTTGTGTGAGTGCTCCTTTAATGCGTATATTTAATCATTATTCTACTAATATTGGCTAGGCAATCGTGCCCAAACCTTGCATTTCCATAAGGTGCGAGTTTTTCAAGTGAACCTTGTATGGAATGACCTGTGTTAGCTGGTGTTCCAAAAAAGCCTGCTCACCCACATCTGGCGTGCACCAAAAAGCAAAATAATATTTTTTCCGGTGCTGCAGCATGAAACCGGGTCTCCCCGGTCCGAAACCGGAGTGTTTTGAACGCTCCGCCACGAGCCCATGCTTGCCCGATGTGAACTGCACTGAAGCATACGAATGCGTTCTTTGGAAGCAGTGCGCTTGCTGTGAGCGCTTCATTGAAATATTTTGTGTTTGTAGACCAAAAGCAATCTGCGCGTACGGTCAACAACAGGAATTACACTTTTCGGAAAAAGTCCGCCTTCCAGCTTATTGAATTCGTAACCCGCGTTTACGCGATTGTCTGATGGTCCTTTCGTTGTGCCGTTGTACGGGATAAGGAACGCTGCAAAGAACATGAAAGGTGATGATTCCGGCCAGAAACAGCGTTAAAGAGCCCCTCACCACCCCGCGTTCAATGACGAGGGAGTTGTTCCCTCCTCGCCTTCGCTGCCCTTTCAACAGGCGATATATCCTCCTCTCCACTTACTTTTTTAAAAGCGCGTGAATAATGTCAGCAATAAGCGTTCGAGCCTATCAGGATTTCGCGCTGCTCGGCTACACGCTGTTATCGCAGCTTGCGCAGCCGGAAACACACAAAATGAAGTGAAATTGGTTGATCGCGCACGATAGTAATGCGAGACAAGGAAGGAACGGATGGGCGGCTGCATGGCAAAGTAGTGTAGGAGACAATTCACATCTGATATTTCGCATATATGGACCAATCTATGTACGTCACGGGAATCACTGTCTGCGTCACCAAAGTGTGCAAGAAAGACGAGAAACGCCAGGAGAGAATAATGCGCTAATGTTTTGTATTTTGAGAGGCTGGTCAGGGGCCCTTCAAGACTTGCCGAAGGGCCCATACTTTGAGAACGGGCCTGTTTTAAGCTATCCTTTGCTCCGCGCAGCGTCGACGGAAAGCATCAGAACGGCCTCTACATTATATGGCATCTATCGTCGCCTCTCAACGCGCTCGATGAAGGAATGCCGGAGGAGCGAAGTGTAGAGAAGAAAAAAACAAATAATATCTTAACACCTATAGCGCACCGAAGGGACAGGAACACAGAGATGCGACGTGGACGCAGCGCTGCATGCCCAAGCTCACGTTCTTTAAAAAAAGTCACAGTTTCGCCGCAAGGCGAAACAATGAATGCGATAGCAACAAATTGGAATGTCAAGCGACGAATGGCAAGCAGGTCGAGACGTGCAGCGCGCACGTCGAAGGCGACCGGCCCCGGTTTGGGCCAGTGTACTGCCGGCGGTGCGGTGACATGTAGCGGCCGGGCGACGGCGAGCGGGAAGGTCGTCGTTCTTGCCACTGTGTTCCGGAGAGGTAGTCGTCGATGTCGCGAGGCCGTTCGCCTGGCTGCGGACGCGGCGCGTTGTAGGCGAATCCGCGTAGTCCCATCTGGCGGTACTGGCAGCGGCGGTAGGTGTGGCCAGCTTCTCCGCAGTGGTAGCATAGTGGGCGGTGATCGGGGGGCGCGCCAAACGTCGGTCTTCCTCGGCGTGTATCGTTGGCCGGCTGGCGGGCTGTATGACGTCGGTGGTGGCGGCGGAGGTGTCTGGCGGCGGAACTGCGGTGGAGTGGCGTCTTGACGTGGGCGCGGCGGAGGAGCGGGACGGCGGGCCTCAGCAGCGTAGCTGATAGCCTGTGTCTGCGGCTGTACTGGCTGGATCTCCTCGCGTACTACCTCAGCAATCGACGTCACCTCTCGCTGTGGAAAAGAGAGCTTCCGGAGCTCCTCTCGCACGATGGCGCGGATGGTTTCGCGCAGATCTTCAGAGCCGAGGGCTTGAACAGCTGCGCTGTCTGGAGTCAGGCGACGATTGTACTGTCGGGTGTGCATTTCTAGCGTCTTCTCAATCGTCGTCGCTTCCGAGACGAATTCTTCGACGCTGTTTGGTGGATTCCGCATCAGTCCCGGAAAGAGCTCCTGTTTCACTCCTCGCATGAGGAAGCGAACTTTCTTTTCTTCGGGCATGGCTGGATCTGCGTGGCGGAAGAGTTTGGTCATTTCTTCCGTGAATAATGTGACGTTCTCGTTCGGGAACTGGATGCGGGTTTCGAGCGTAGCCTCGGCCCTCTCCTTGCGGACGACGCTCGTGAATGTGGCCAGGAACCTGGTACGAAAAACGTCCCATGTTGTCAGGATGCGCTCTTGGTTTTCAAACCATGTCCTAGCCGCGTCTTCCAAGACGAAGTACACATGCCGTAGCTTGTCTTCATTGCTCCAGTTGTTAAAAGCGGCGACACGGTCGTATTTTTCAAGCCAGGTCTCCGGGTCCTCGTGTGATCAACCGCGGAAAGTTGGCGGCTCCTTCGGCTGCCGGAGCAGGATGGGCGCAGGCGGCACAGGGGCTGTCATCGTCGCTGCGGTTGAGGTCGTAGTCTTGGTTTGCCTGGTGTTTTCCGGCAGGAGTCCGTGCTCTGGCTGCAAGCCTTTCAGCCTGCGGCTAGCTCGTTGCTGCACGGGGGCTTCGGTGTCTTCTCCGCGCTGTGGGCTGGGTTCACGGCTTGACGGGGGCGTCCGGAACATGAAGGAACAGCACCTCCACCAGATGTCACGTGGTCGTGACGTTGACCCAAGCAGCAGTCGGTATGTTCAAGATGAAACTGTTTATTAGGCCGAACTTGTGGCCGGTAAACGGAAGGTCAGATTACAGCAATAAGCACTGGCACTGATAGCGGCGAACGGAGCGTCGGCCGTCGATGAACTGAACTTCGCTGGAACGCGCCGGCTTTTATAAATCACGCGTCGAACATTCTAGCCTTATCACTAGTGGTCACGCAAGCTCTGGAATAATCTTGAGTGTTACCGTCTTGCGTACAGTCTTAACAAAACGATCTACTACAACCCAGAAGCTTCTGGAACAATAAGGTGCGGTCTGCGCCGACTACTGCTGATAGTCTGTGTGGGCGGAAACCGAATACAGTAAAAGAAACGCGCGTGGCAATATAATAGAGAAAATTGGTAAACACGCGCTGAGACTTTCACTTCACCACAGTGCGCAGAAAAGAGAGCGCTGTGTGTCGGCGTTATCTCGACGGCGACGACTGGCAATAGACAGTTATAGTATAGCGGGCTTAGCGGGATAGCGGGCTTAGCGGAATAGCGGGATCGAAGTGCGCATGCGCTGTACGCTAAAAGACCCGTAGCGCGTACCGCACGCAGGCTATATTTCAGATTTAGCGTTACCGTGTTTGCGTGGTCTACGTAGTGTACGTAAAACATGGCGGCGGTTTTGGACGCCCGCTTCGAACTGAATTTAGCGTTCGTGGGGACGGACCCACTTCTTTCGTAGCTAACGACTGTGCAAAATGGCTTCGCTTGCCTTCGGGTAGCTTCGACGACCGAGTATTACGAATAACTTAGCCTAGTTTTTGAGATCGCTTCCCATTTCGAACGTCCCTAGGCCTAACTAGAAGATCGGAGTAAACAAATCTGCAACATAAAAATTCGCGCTTTTGGTGCGTGGTTCATACTTATTTACTTTTATTATTACTAAATAAAAGTACTAATATTGCTGCGCGCGGAGATGCAGGCGAGAATTCTCAGCTTTTTTTGCTTTCCACTCTTTTTAATGCAACGTTGCTTGTTGGGCGAGTTGGAATAGGTCAATCATGATGTAGGGCAGCGCAAAAAGCAGACAACAGACGAGCGAGGGGACAAGGACACAGCGCATTCTTCCAACTAAAATTTATTAGATTGGGACGCACGTATATATACACAGGCAAAGCAAGAAAAGATAAAACCAGGAAGTAAAAATCAAAAGGTAAAATCAAGAGAAGTGCCGATACGTCTCACACGTGCACTAACACCGCCCCCCCTTTCCATAACTCGCCAAAAACAAAAGCTCTTTGTCAGAAAGGTGCAAGGAAGGCATGCTTACGCATGCGTCCCCAGACCTTTTGATTTCCTCAGCCTCGATGATTTCCCTCACCCTTTGATCCCGATTGCGTGCAAGGACCACGGTGTTTTCAAAGATAGGGCTACACTCGCAGTCCCGCGCATGGATGCCCAGGTGCCCCGATACTGTAGTATGGACGCTGTAATGGTGCTCACGGAGTCTGTCGTTCAGACAGCGTCCCGTCTGACCCACGTACTTTCTACCACACGTCAGAGGGATGACGTACACGACGCCTTGAACGCACGGTACAAACTTTCGCTTATGGTCTGTGGTGCAGCCTCTTTTCTCTCTCATCCGAGAGGTCGAACTGCACAGGCCAGAAAGCTTCTCAGGGGCCGAAAAAACAACACGAACCCCAGCGCCCTCTCCAATTTTCTTAAGCCTGTGCGAGACATCATGCAAATAGGGCACCACAGCTGTCTTCCTCTTATCTTGCACCCTCGATCTCACTCTGCGCTCCTCCTTTCTCCTGGGATCCCTGACGTCCTTAAGCAGGCCTTCAGTCACAGACAACACCACGTCCGGCGTGAAACCTGCGACCTTAAGGCGGGTTACCTGCTCCAAAAAGGCGTCATCCACCTTGTGGTGACACGACTTGCACAGGGCCTTCTGCAAGGCCGAGTGCGCAATTGCCCTTTTCACTAGCTTCGAGTGCCCCGACGAGAAGGGCAGCAATGGCTTCTGCGCGCGAGGCTCATACCACCAACAGGTGTGATGTCTCGAGAAAAACAGCCTCAAGTCAAGAAACTTGATGGTGTCACATTCAGGGAGCTCATACGTGGCCTCAAGTGGTTGGAGCTCGTCCTGGAAGACCTTTAAGATTGACATGGCATCCTGTTCGCGACCTGTCAAGTCTGCCGAGTAAAAAACCAAAAAGTCGTCCACATACCGGAAAACTTTCACAACACTAGACCCTTGTATCTGGTGATCTAGTTTTCTATCAATGTGGGACAAGTACAGGTCACTAAGAATCGGGGCAATGCACGAACCTATACAAATGCCCTGACGATGTAAAAACACATCACCACCCCAGGCAGAAAAGGTTGACTTAAGGTACAATGTAAGGAGATCCAAAAAACCCGTCACAGAAATGCCCAGCTTTCCAGAAAAAGATACGGCACCAAAATCATCTATGGCATCTTCGACACATTGTAACAGATCTTTGTGAGGAATCGAATAAAACAAATCCTTTACGTCAATGGAAAAAGCAGCAAGGGACATTCTGGGATGAGGTTTCAAAAAATCAATGACATCATCGGCATTTTTAATCAAGAAAGGATCACGCATTTCCAGAACACGCAGCTTCTCTAGCAAAAACGACGCCACAAGCTTCTGCCATGAACCTCGTTCCGAAATAATGACCCTTAATGGGCACCCTTCCTTATGGGTCTTTGCAGAAAAGAACAAATCTAAGGAGCATTTCTTGCACCTTTCAATACTGCGAGCCAAACCTTCCAAACCTAAGTCCTCGCAGAGTTTCTTAGCTTGCCTTTTAACTTTCAACAAAGACACATCATTCCGATGGTTGAACACCGCATTAATGGCCTCAAGTGCTTTTTCCTTAAAGCAAACAAAGGGCAAAACCATGAAACCACCCTCCTTATCAGACGTGAGCAAGCTTAGGTTATTTTCTAGAAAGAAACGCCTCACACGGGCCACAGGGGTAACAACACGCGAGGGCTTGGCCCGAAACAGAACGTCAACACCTGCGGATACACACCTAGCACTGTCTGTTTCATCCGCCCGAGACGACACTCTCCTAACAAACGATAGCAGTTCGGCACTTGACCTGCATGCATGCCTTCCTTGCACCTTTCTGACTAAGAGCTTTTGTTTTTGGCGAGTTATGGAAAGGGGGGGCGGTGTTAGTGCACGTGTGAGACGTATCGGCACTTCTCTTGATTTTACCTTTTGATTTTTATTTCCTGGTTTTATCTTTTCTTGCTTTGCCTGTGTATATATACGTGCGTCCCAATCTAATAAATTTTAGTTGGAAGAATGCGCTGTGTCCTTGTCCCCTCGCTCGTCTGTTGTCTGCTTTTTGCGCTGCCCTACATCATGATTGACCTATTCCAACTCGCCCAACAAGCAACGTTGCTAAGTTATATTTCTAGTACATCGGGCTCTTTTTCATGTTTCAATGTTCACTCAAGTTTTCTTATTTCTCTGGTGGTCGTTAACCTGTGCCGAGCACGTTCCTTGTCCTATTGCCTACGCCTCAACTTGCTCCCGCCGGATGTTCTTGGGATTTTCGGACAGTTTGCCCCATCCAGGGGTCACGGAAGAAGGATGTGCAAGGTCATTAGGTCTGAGTGTCTTCGTCAAGCAAGGATCTACAAGGACGCTCTACATATCCGGCTTCAGCAGGAACACGGACGGAGCCATCTGAAGCGGAAAAAGTGGCGTGACCTGTGTGGCGTGATCGAGTGCTCTTTGGAGTCTGCGTGGAGACGACAGCTTCTTCTACTACGTTCCTCACACCCTGGACGCTCTACGGAACTACAGGACCTACAGAGGGGTGTTCTTTCGGAAGGTGACGCACGTCTACCTGATTACGTGACACGGACGCTTAACTTGGTACCGAAATTCGCCGTAGAACCTATAAGGTCAAGTGCTGAACTGCTATCGTTTGTTAGGAGAGTGTCGTCTCGGGCGGATGAAACAGACAGTGCTAGGTGTGTATCCGCAGGTGTTGACGTTCTGTTTCGGGCCAAGCCCTCGCGTGTTGTTACCCCTGTGGCCCGTGTGAGGCGTTTCTTTCTAGAAAATAACCTAAGCTTGCTTACGTCTGATAAGGAGGGTGGTTTCATGGTTTTGCCCTTTGCTTGCTTTAAGGAAAAAGCACTTGAGGCCATTAATGCGGTGTTCAACCAGCGGAATGATGTGTCTTTGTTGAAAGTTAAAAGGCAAGCTAAGAAACTCTGCGAGGACTTAGGTTTGGAAGGTTTGGCTCGCAGTATTGAAAGGTGCAAGAAATGCTCCTTAGATTTGTTCTTTTCTGCAAAGACCCATAAGGAAGGGTGCCCATTAAGGGTCATTATTTCGGAACGAGGTTCATGGCAGAAGCTTGTGGCGTCGTTTTTGCTAGAGAAGCTGCGTGTTCTGGAAATGCGTGATCCTTTTTGATTAAAAATGTCGATGATGTCATTGATTTTTTTGAAACCTCATCCCAGAATGACCCTTGCTGCTTTTTCCATTGACGTAAAGGATTTGTTTTATTCGATTCCTCACAAAGATCTGTTACAATGTGTCGAAGATGCCATAGATGATTTTGGTGCCGTATCTTTTTCTGGAAAGCTGGGCATTTGTGACGGGTTTTTTGGATCTCCTTACATTGTACCTTAAGTCAACCTTTTCTGCCTGGGGTGGTGATGTGTTTTTACAACGTCAGGGCATTTGTATAGGTTCGTGCATTGCCCCGATTCTTAGTGACCTGTACTTGTCCCACATTGATAGAAAACTAGATCACCAGTTACAAGGGTCTAGTGTTGTGAAAGTTTTCCGGTATGTGGACGACTTTTTGGTTTTTTACTCGGCAGATTTGACAGGTCGCGAACAGGATGCCATGTCAATCTTAAAGGTCTTCCAGGACGAGCTCCAACCACTTGAGGCCACGTATGAGCTCCCTGAATGTGACACCATCAAGTTTCTTGACTTGAGGCTGTTTTTCTCGAGACATCACACCTGTTGGCGGTATGAGCCTCGCGCGCAGAAGCCATTGCTGTCCTTCTCGTCGGGGCACTCGAAGCTAGTGAAAAGGGCAATTGCGCACTCGGCCTTGCAGAAGGCCCTGTGCAAGTCGTGTCACCACAAGGTGGATGACGCCTTTTTGGAGCAGGTAACCCGCCTTAATGTCGCAGGTTTCACGCCGGACGTGGTGTTGTCTGTGACTGAAGGCCTGCTTAAGGACGTCAGGGATCCCAGGAGAAAGGAGGAGCGCAGAGTGAGATCGAGGGTGCAAGATAAGAGGAAGACAGCTGTGGTGCCCTATTTGCATGATGTCTCGCACAGGCTTAAGAAAATTGGAGAGGGCGCTGGGGTTCGTGTTGTTTTTTCGGCCCCTGAGAAGCTTTCTGGCCTGTGCAGTTCGACCTCTCGGATGAGAGAGAAAAGAGGCTGCACCACAGACCATAAGCGAAAGTTTGTACCGTGCGTTCAAGGCGTCGTGTACGTCATCCCTCTGACGTGTGGTAGAAAGTACGTGGGTCAGACGGGACGCTGTCTGAACGACAGACTCCGTGAGCACCATTACAGCGTCCATACTACAGTATCGGGGCACCTGGGCATCCATGCGCGGGACTGCGAGTGTAGCCCTATCTTTGAAAACACCGTGGTCCTTGCACGCAATCGGGATCAAAGGGTGAGGGAAATCATCGAGGCTGAGGAAATCAAAAGGTCTGGGGACGCATGCGTAAGCATGCCTTCCTTGCACCTTTCTGACAAAGAGCTTTTGTTTTTGGCGAGTTATGGAAAGGGGGGGCGGTGTTAGTGCACGTGTGAGACGTATCGGCACTTCTCTTGATTTTACCTTTTGATTTTTACTTCCTGGTTTTATCTTTTCTTGCTTTGCCTGTGTATATATACGTGCGTCCCAATCTAATAAATTTTAGTTGGAAGAATGCGCTGTGTCCTTGTCCCCTCGCTCGTCTGTTGTCTGCTTTTTGCGCTGCCCTACATCATGATTTTTAATGCATTCAACCTCCGCTAGGTGACGCCACCGTGCCAGCTTGGGTACGTAAACGCTATCCCGCTAAACTATAACGCGCTGTCCGAAACGAACGTGTGCGGCACGGTAACGCTATTCCCTTAACTCCCGCTATCACGCTAACGCTATACTATAACTGTCTAATGAATCGACAGTTCTTCTGGACGTACCGTGCCAGACAGCTCGCAGCATTCCGCACGAAATGTCTGGCCGTCATAGATACATCAACAGAATCGTGTTTTTTTTTATTTATTTGTTTGTTTGTTTGGTTTTTTTAGTTTCTGCGCTGCCGTAGCGGTGGGATATTGGAGCAGCATGCTGCTTTTCGAGTTTCTTCTTTACCTAGCGTAAAAGCATTATACTTTGGTACGAATAGGATGTTGCTGATGATAGCGGACGGGCGGCAACAAGGGGAAGAGAAAGAAGTGGGCACGAGCAGTAGAATAAAAAGATCGTCGTCTTGGCCTAGGGCTCGGGTATTTATTACGCAACATTCTTTCTGGTGCCGAAACCCCCCGGTCATCGCCCTTCCAGGACTTCTAGCTTCAATGGCATCGTTGGAGCGGCTGCGCAAGAACCGAGGCGTCGTCAGGGCCAGCGTCACGCGAGAAATCACGCTCCTGACCGACAAACTGCAGGCCTCCGTTCCCGATGTCAGTCAAGTCGACTCTCACGTTACCTACCTCACCAAGAACGCGGAGCTCGCCAACCTCAACAAGGAAATCTTCGATGCAACCGATGACGACGCTTACGAGGAAGAGCTCGAGGCCGCGGAAGAATACGACCGAAAGGTGTCGTACGCCTTGTCCCGAGCGCGGTTCTTTCTCCGAGAGGTTGCAAACAAGGCCATGGCAACGAGCACTGCGAGGTCGGAGGCTACAATACCGAACGCAGACGCCGGCGGTGCCAGCACTTCAACACGCAACGAGGTTAGTGATTCTTCACCTCCAGTAACAAATGTGACACCCAGACAAGGAACCGCGCCACGTCATCGCACAGTGGTCCTGCCGAAGCTACAGATTCCCACGTTTTCCGGCGCACTTCGCGATTGGCAGTCCTTCGGGGATCACTTCAGTGCCACGATACACCTGAACGAGGACCTTTTGCAAATAGAAAAGTTCAAGTATCTGCAGTCGTATTTGAGTGGAGCAGCCAAGAGAGCCATCGAAGGCATTCGATTGACCGAAGATAACTACATCATCGCTATGCAGACTTTAACGGAGCGATTTGGTCGACGCGACTTGCTCATAAACGAGCACGTTGACCACCTGCTCGCCTTGGCACCGGTCAAGTCTTCAACCGATGTTGAGAAACTTCGCCTGCTCTACGACAAGGTCCAGTTCCGAGTCTCTGCACTGACCGGTTTGGGTCTCACCCGACCAGTACAACGTTGTCCTCAACCGCGTCCTAATGAGGTGCCTGCCCAACGATCTGGCTATATTCTATCGCCAGAAGGTCAAGGAGACGCCGCAGAATATGTCCGGCATCGCGACCCCTGAAGAAAGAGCTCGCCAGGCTGCAGAAATGCTTAGTTTCCTGCGCATTCAGATCGAGATTACAGAGGAAGGCGGGTCAGGACGAATGGCGTCAGCTTTCTCGCGTTTGCTACTTGAAGACGTCGAGCCTCCGCCGGAACCAGTGGGACATCTGCCAACGGCGTCCGCATTCACTGCCGAATCTGCTGCAGTTACGGGAGAAGCTTGCCCCTTATGCAACGATTCTCGTCACACCATCGAGGATTGCAACGTCCAGCTCTCGGCAGATGAAAAAAAATGACCCCACCTCCCCGAAGGGAATCGTGAGGAAATGCGAATGCATTTCGCGCGCGCTTCACTCCATTTATATATACGTGCGAGCGAGCGAACGGGAGAGTGGGGCGCAGGGAGGAGAGAGATCGAACGGCGAGAGAAGGAGCGGCGAAGCACTGCACCTACCCTCTCCGACACTCTCTCCACGCATGCGGGAGCTCCGCCGATGCGAGCGCCCTCACACACCAGAGCGCGCTCCTTCTCTCCCCTCACTCTCCGCTACTCCGCCCGCACCACCTGCTGCGGTTGCTAGGGGCGAGAATAAGCGCGCGCGCCCGCAGCTGTTGCTATGGGAGATGGAGTGAGAGCGGAGAGATAACACCTGCCGGCGCGCGGACACCTCCTCAACCAACGTTACTAGACTAGGTTCAGTTTTCAAACTCCCGTGAGTGCGTGGACCGGCCACCGACTCTCGCATCTCGTGGCGCTGCTGTTCCATCTTGATCGGCCAGTGCGGCGGAGGCGCGCGCGGCTGTGCAGGCGGTGCGCTGCCGTGCATGCACCTGATGATGAATTTCAGCACAACTACAATCACCCTGTCGCAAGAGATGCGGTTTTATATTATCTCGCTGGGTATGTCGTGAAAAAAAAAGGAAAATTCTCCACCTGTACTGACTGTCTCGGCACGCTCACGGGCACCTCCAATGGTTCACCAGCGGCAATTCTGACCGAAATGCGGTCATATGTACCCTGCAGCAACCTTCAAGTGACCTGACGTGCCTACTTTCAGGTATTTTTATGCGCGGTTCCTGCAACGAGAACGTGCCGTAAATGTGCAAGTAAAGTCTGCCCGCAAGCGAGCAAAGCACATATAAATCTTAACGTTGCACTTGTGAATGTGGTGCTCTGATAGACGAAAACAGTGCTCGCTTCATTTTCTTGTCATCTCGAAATAAAGTGCTGGGAGAGTGTGTATATCATGACGTGTCTTACATTTATTCACGCCACTTTACATTCTGTACACATATTGTAACAATATAGCTAGGTGGGCTAGTTGGTATCTCATGATTACTTAAACAACTTTGAGCGCAAATAAACGACGTAGGACCAAGAAAGAGAAACACACACCACGAGCGCTCACTCGCAACTGAATTTTTATTAGACGAAAGAACGTACATATATACATACAT
Organism: Rhipicephalus appendiculatus; assembly: GCA_030522465.1. NCBI lineage: Eukaryota > Metazoa > Arthropoda > Arachnida > Ixodida > Ixodidae > Rhipicephalus > Rhipicephalus appendiculatus. The sequence continues at coordinate 161,479 of JALIZH010001820.1, read as the reverse complement.
CGCATCACGCATGTCACAACGAGTTAAAGGCCTACACCCAAGGCACGTGTTCAGTGTCTGTTGATAAAGTTGAATTCCTTGTCATGTAATGATAGAGATGGCTGACTAACACATATCGCCGCGTTCTTTGTGATGTGATACGCCTCCGAAATTTCTCGCGTGGTCAGATGCGGGTGACGAAACAGAATTATGGTGCTTCCGAACAAAGGTCTGCATTTACATAATTGACAATGGGCGGCAAGATGAGATGAAGGCGTGCCATTCAATGAATTTTTGTGTTCTCGAAGGCGGGTGTTAATACATCGACTGGTCTGGCCGATGTACACGCAACCACATGAAAAAGGGATTTGGTAGACCACACCTAAACAACATCTTACAAAGGCATTCACGTGCTTTTGAATACACTTTCCACTGGCCACAACAGAACCCTGCGCCCTTCTGTGCAGGATGGGGCAGATGCGCCCAAGCTTCTGAGGTGCAGAAAAAATAACTCTCACCCCATACCTCTTCCCAACATTGTTTAGTCTGTGCGATGTCTTAGTAGATACGGAATAACAGCCATTTTCCTTTCTTTCTCCTCCTTGGTTTTATGGGCAGGGGGGATCATGTCTCTGTTTTACGATGCGTATGAGCTTTTCGCACACCGAAGCGATGAGGTGTGTTGGATACCCTGCCGCTTTGAGGCGATCATATTGTACCCGAAAAGCATCGTTCAACACATGCACGCAACTTTTGTCTAATGCCGCACGTAAGCAGGACAAAACAATTCCACGCTTCACGATCTTTGAATGCGCTGAAGCAAAATTCAGGATCCGTTTTGCGGAACGAGGGCTATACTGCCAGCACACGTGCTCCGCCTTAAAATTTAAGCACACGTCGAGATACTGTAATCTGTCATCATGCGGCATCTCACAGGTGAAATCTATTCCCATGCCCTCTTCTTTAAAAACATTCAAAATTTCCTCTCTTTTTTGTATCGCTCGGGAGTTATCGATAAGAACCAAGTAGGCATCTACGTATCTGAATATCTTAAGGCCTCTCCGCAATTTGGTGTTAACTGCCTTATCTACCTCACTAAGAAAAATGGAACTTAAAATAGGCGCCACGCAAGAACCTATACACACACCCGTTTTTTGCATGTACAACTTCCCGAACCAATTCACAAAGGTGGATTTTAGGTAAAAAGACAAAATTTCTAAAAAAGATTCTACTGGCACTCCACACTCGTTTCGAAAGAGCACCTCGTCGTTGCACTCTACAATGCATTTTTCCACACTTCTTAACACTTTATCGTGCGGCAGAGAATAATATAGGTCCACTACGTCAATACTGAAGCCTGAGACACCAGCGACGTCATTACTACTGAGGAACTTAATGACATCTACAGAGTTTTTTACACCAAAAGGGTCCGTTACGGTTAGCCCTGATAGATGTTTTTGAAGATATTTTGAAACTGCTTGCTGCCATGTGTTGCGCTCCGACACGATTGCTCTAAATGGCATCCCGGGTTTGTGGGTTTTGATTGTGAAAAATATTTCCAGCTCAGCATCCTTCGCTTTCTCAACGCTTACCCCAATCTTCTCTAGATTAAGTCTTTTCAACAGGCACTTTGCTCTGGCTTTAACTTCTCTGCTTTTCGCAGTCACTGGCTTGAAATTTTTTGTCAACACTTCTAAGGCTTTCTCTTTGAAAGTCCCTTCAGAAATGGTAACAAAAAACCTTCTTTATCGGACGTAAGAACCCACAAATTCTTTTCGGAACAAAAATCAATCAGTGGTCCAACACACAACTTCGACTTATTGCACCGCTGTTCACTCGAGACAACGTCTACGCATTCCGCGACAGACCTAAACCGTTCTTCTCTGGCTAGCCGAGAAACATTCCGAGCGATTGCTAACCTTTCTTCCGGGCGGACGGGCGGTTCCTCCGAGAACTTCGGTCCCCGTCACAGGACATTCTGAAACTTTTCAGGTATCGGCACATCACTAAGGTTCAAAACACGTCCTTCGGGTGTGAACTGTCTCTCCTTGACTGGAAGTTGCCCCCGCGTGTGGTTCCATAGGACTTCCTTCGCATGGTCGGTCACTTTGCTCCATTCACCGTAGGTCCCACGGCGGATGCCTCGCTGAGTGTTCGGGTCACACAAGACCCGAAGCCAGTCCTTGTAAAACCGGACCTGCCTGTACCATTCGGAGCGAAGGATACGGCATATCCTCTTCGAATGACCGGGCGACGGGTTCATCCATCCACACAACAGGCGCAGGTCTGCTGGGCACCTTTGTGAATTTGTGAAAATCCACCTTTGTGAATTGGTTCGGGAAGTTGTACATGCAAAAAACGGGTGTGTGTATAGGTTCTTGCGTGGCGCCTATTTTAAGTTCCATTTTTCTTAGTGAGGTAGATAAGGCAGTTAACACCAAATTGCGGAGAGGCCTTAAGATATTCAGATACGTAGATGACTACTTGGTTCTTATCGATAACTCCCGAGCGATACAAAAAAGAGAGGAAATTTTAAATGTTTTTAAAGAAGAGGGCATGGGAATAGATTTCACCTGTGATATGCCGCATGATGACAGATTACAGTATCTCGACGTGTGCTTAAATTTTAAGGCGGAGCACGTGTGCTGGCAGTATAGCCCTCGTTCCGCAAAACCGATCCTGAATTTTGCTTCAGCGCATTCAAAGATCGTGAAGCGTGGAATTGTTTTGTCCTGCTTACGTGCGGCATTAGACAAAAGTTGCGTGCATGTGTTGAACGATGCTTTTCGGGTACAATATGATCGCCTCAAAGCGGCAGGGTATCCAACACACCTCATCGCTTCGGTGTGCGAAAAGCTCATACGCATCGTAAAACAGAGACATGATCCCCCCTGCCCCTAAAACCAAGGAAGAGAAAGAAAGGAAAATGGCTGTTATTCCGTATCTACATAAGACATCGCACGGACTAAAAAATGTTGGGAAGAGGTATGGGGTGAGAGTTATTTTTTCTGCACCTGAGAAACTTGGGCGCATCTGCCCCATCCTGCACAGAAGGGCGCAGGGTTCTGTTGTGGCCAGTGGAAAGTGTATTCAAAAGCACGTGAAGGCCTTTGTAAGATGTTTAGGTGTGGTCTACCAAATCCCTTTTTCATGTGGTTGCGTGTACATCGGCCAGACCGGTCGATGTATTAACACCCGCCTTCGAGAACACAAAAATTCATTGAATGGCGCGCCTTCATCTCATCTTGCCGCCCATTGTCAATTATGTAAATGCAGACCTTTGTTCGGAAGCACCATAATTCTGTTTCGTCACCCGCATCAGACCACGCGAGAAATTTCGGAGGCGTATCACATCACAAAGAACGCGGCGATATGTGGTAGTCAGCCATCTCTATCATTACATGACAAGGAATTCAACTTTATCAACAGACACTGAACACGTGCCTTGGGTGTAGGCCTGTAACTCGTTGAGACATGCGTGATGCGATGTATGTATATATTTACGTTTTTTCGTCTAATAAAAATTCAGTTGCGAGTGAGCGCTCGTGGTGTGTGTTTCTCTTTCTTGGTCCTACGTCGTTTATTTGCGCTCAAAGTTGTTTAAGTACACATACTGGTATTCTGGTTGTTACTTTACCGTTGCTTCCGCGATTAAGAATAGTTGGCCAGAAAGGATTAACAGGCTTTTTTTTAGGGGTGTGCGAATAGTGAAATTTTATCTCGAATCGAGTTCGAATCGAATTCGAACATGAGTCGCACGAGAGTGTAGCGCGTTTTCAAGCCCGTTACTGTTAAGATGCGGTGGCGTGTCGTTCTGACACCGAAAGCGAAATTAGCTTTGAAACGAGCCGGGCGTCTTGATAGCGGTAACGGAATGCAACGGGAATCTTCACTATGCCTCGTTACTAAATGCACGAGGATTTGCAACAGCTCGTTAACAGAGCCTAGCGGACGGTCAAGGCTGCTGGAGCTCTTGAAAACGCACTTCATCAACGCACTCCGGGAGAGCGCAGCGGCGATTTTCACAATCGGTCGAGTTTTGCTGTCGATATGCTGAACATGAGGCCATATATATATTAAAAAGATAATCGGAGAAAAGCATCTGTAGCGATTGCGCGAGCGAAGTCTCGGGACCCGAGCGTGTTCGACAGTACGAGAGATTCACTCGCGTAGAGCTGCTTGCGGCGCTCCCGCCATCTGGCGGCAAGCCAAGGATTGGGGGGCGCCCGCAATGTATGGCGCCTGCGTAGAGTTTGAAAACTGAACCTAGTCTAGTAACGTTGTCCTCAACCTATCCTCCTCCTCCTCCTCCGTGGGCAACGCCGGATGCCTGACATAGCGCGACTAAGAAATGCATTCGCGTTTAAAAGAGCTCGTTTGCGCAGTGCTCGGTGCTGCTACCGTTGCGGCAGGAAGAATCACGTGGCTCGTTTCTGCCGATGTGCGCGGTACGTCATGTGGAGCAACTGCAGTCGTCGACATTTGACGATCCTCTGCGAGTTGTTCCGGCCAGCTGCACTAACCCGCACAAACGCGACAACAGTTGCTGAGGACGAGCCACGTATCACCGGGCGAGGCACGAACACCCCTCCAGTGACATCGGCCCCAAGCGCCCTGAGCGGAGTCAACGCAGTCCGTCTGCAAATAGGACGAGTGTGGGTAGAGTGCGGGTCACGAAGGCGTCTCGTACGCATTCTCCTCGACAGCGGCAGCCAGCGCACATTGATTCGCAGAGATCTCTCAAAGGACCTCAGATGCCCGGTCATCGGAACCGAGGAACTTTCCTTGGTCACGTTCGGCCACTCGAAGCCCCGCGAAGTAATGCGAAGCAGAAGAGTAGCTTTGACTTTTCGAGGCCAACGTAGGGACGTAGTGGTGACCGTGGAGGCCTTGGAGGTAGCCGAAGTGTGATAGAAATAAAAGGACACCGACCATGAAAAGGAATACGAAGAAAGACGTTTCGGCTCCCCTGACGGGAGCCTTGTTCGGCCATGAAAAGGAATACGAAGAAAGACGTTTCGGACGGGGGCCCTTGTGAACAAGGCCCCCGTCAGGGGAGCCGAAACGTCTTTCGTAGTATTCCTTTTCATGGTCGGTGTCCTTCTTTTATTTCTATCATGTTACTTCCCGACCAGACGGGCTTCCGTCAAAACCTCGACTTCATTAACCCGAAGTGTGCACGGTAACAAGCCCGCCGATCAACAGCACAGTCTTGGAGCTTCTGTGCGACAAGAACTATGATGTTGCTGACAGAATTCATCCCGACACATGGAACCCACAGGAACTAAGCGTCTTACTTGATTCCGACGTGTATTGAAAAGTGGCTACAGGAAGGATTCAGCGCTTGACCAGCGACCTTACGGCCGTGGAAACGAAGTTCGGTTGGGCCGTCCAGGGAACAATGGAACTCGCAGGAAGTTCACCTATGAGCGCTCTCTTCCTGAACTGCAGCCCCACGTCCCTTCCTGACTGCGATCCTTCGGCGATGTGGTGTCTTGACATCGTCGGAGTGAAGCCATCTATCGAGAGAAAGAACAAGGCTCCGCCAGAGCTTCAGGCATGTGAAGTGAGGACCGTCAACATTTATGGCAGACCCAAGCGCCGCTCAAAATGCAAGTTCCAAAGATACCTTCAGGTAGCGACAATGGAAGGTTAGCTGAGCGCCGGTTGCAAGCCCAGTTGAACAGTTTCAAACAAGAGCCCGAACTCCTGAAGCAAAATGACTTGGCAGTCAGAGTATACGTTACCAAAAAGCACGACGACCGTGCAGAAGAACGATTACGAAAGGAAAATGTATATCATATGCCCCATCACGCAGTCATCGCGAAGCTTCTTGCTGTGCTTGACGCTTCACCGCACGCACTAGGTCATCCCTCCCGGAAGGATGTACTGCTCAAGGCTACAAGTCTCGACGCTGATGTTGTGCAACTACTCATCGCCTTCCAATCTCAACCAGTCGTCACGCGGAAGTTCGTGGGGGGTTGGAACTCCTCGGTGGAGAGGCAGGCCAGAGCCAGTCATAAGATTGACAAAATAAACATTGAGACGGTCACTTGGGCGCAACATTCTCAACGCCGAGGCCCTCACTACTGTGATCTGCGAAGTGGAAGCGCTAATAAACAGCCGTCCTCTTACTTATCTTGACCCGGATGAACTGCGACCGCTTACTCCGGCCCACCTCTTGCTCGGAAAACGCGTGATATGCCTTCCGCAAGAAGCCAGCATTTCTAATGACACGATCTGTACCCTGCGACTAGCTTCTGGACTGACAAATCAACCGACACGTTCAGACAGTGTACATTCTGGAGGCAAGTCAACTAGTATCAACTGCCTAGCGATCGCCTTGGCCTCTTGGGAATATGTTGCTGATGATAGCGGACGGGCGGCAACAAGGGGAAGAGAAGGAAGAAGTGGGCACGAGCAGCAGAATAAAAAGATGGTGGTCTTGGCCTAGGCCTCGGGTCTTTATTACGCGACATAGGGTATTGTGGTTGTATAATAACCAAATTTCCTTTGGTGCACTTTGGTGTCGCTCGTTTGCTCCTTGCATTACCTCAAAGTAAAGCCGGATAAGTTTGAGAACGCTAGAAATGAGAGTAAAAAAATAGTAAGAATAGTTTTTTGTTTTCTTTTCATTTAGCTCTTATCGAAATCTGACTGCTAACGCCAGCCTGGCGCCATCGAAGCGGGCGTGCAGAAATGATACAGTCGTTGATATATGACCCTGTACACAGGGAAATGTGAACTTGGCTAGTTTTTTTTGCTTGGAATGAACGTATAGAAGAGCACATACGACCGACATGTTGTGCAATAACCTCTAGGTCTGCCGTCTATACCGGTCAAAAAAGGCACCTATATATTTCTTTTTTAAATGCGAAGCATTTCTTAGCGAACTTCGGCGACTTTGAGCGTATCTATCTATCTATCTATCTATCTATCTATCTATCTATCTATCTATCTATCTATCTATCTATCTATCTATCTATCTATCTATCTATCTATCTATCTATCTATCTATCTATCTATCTATCTAGCCGCCTACGACTTTGTGCTCCCCTGGCCGTATCGTTAATGGGATGTATACCAAATTTGGTATGGCATAACATGACTGTATGACGAAAGTAAATGGCTGGTCATATCATGAAAATCAAAACTAACTTGTCATGAAAAGTATGATTTACATGCCACGCTCATGGCGCGCTCGCGGCCGTTTCGTTAGCTTGATATACACCAAATTTGGTATTGAGTGACATGACTGTACGACGAACATAAATGACAAGTGGTAATATGAAAATCATGACTTCATGAGCGACATGACTTGCATTCCGCGCTCATGGCGCGCTCGCGGCCGTTTCGTTAGCTTGATATACACCAAATTTGGTATTGAGTGACATAACTCTATGACGAACATAAATGACAAGTGGTAATATGGAAATCATGACTTGTCATGTGCGACATGACTTGCATGCCACGCTCATGGCCGTTTCGTTAGCTTGATATACACCGAATTTGGTATTGTGTGACATGACTGTATGACGAACATAAATGACAATTGGTAACATGGAAATCATGACTTGTCATGTGCGACATGACTTGCATGCCACGCTCATGGCGCGCTCGCGGCCGTTTTGTTAGCTTGAGATACACCAAATTTGATATTGAGTGACATTTTATTTATTTTTATTTATCAAATACTGCGGACACGTAGTCCAAGCAGGCAGGGCAATAAAAATGGTACAACAGTGAGCATGTTACAACAGTGAACAAAAATGGTACAACAGTGAACAAAAAAAAATCAAAAGAATTGAAAGAAAGTTAAAACAAAACAAAAACAATAATACAGAAATGGAGTCAATATGTTTGACGAAACACTATAAAACAAATCAATAATAATCAGCATTACGGTGGCGATTCGATTATGCAATTCCATTTTGTTATTGTACGCGGGAAAAAAGAATTTTTAAATGTGTTTGTTCTCGCGAAGTAAGGTGTTAGTGCATTTTGTCTACGGTAACGCGTGGTTCGGGTTAATAGGGGCGATAGATATAAAGATGAGTCTAGTGGTGAATTGTTCGTGTAAAGTAGTTTAAGAAATTCCAGTCTGTGCTTCTGTCTTCTCATCTTGAGTGGTTCAATATGGTTAGCTTTCATAAGTTCTGTGGTTGAATCCAGTCTTGAGAATTTGTTAAATATAAATCTAACTGCCTTTCGCTGCACCCTCTCGAGGTTATTGATATTAGTTTTAGTATATGGATCCCAAACGATACATGCATATTGTAGTTTAGTTCTGATTAAAGCGTTATAGCATAGCAGTTTTACATCGGAAGGGGCTTTTTTAAGTTTGTGCCTCAGGAGACATAATTTTCTGAAGGCTGAGTTGCAAGTATTACTTATGTGGTCATTCCATGTTAACTTGTTGTTAAAGGTGACTCCCAAATACTTATATTGGGTTACTTCATGCATGGGGGATGAACCTAATTTACATGTATAAAGCAAAGCTGATTTCTTGTGTGTCATTCGCATTAGTACGCTTTTGTCTGTGTTTAGTGTCATTCCCCAGTACATGCACCATTCAAGAATATTATTTAAACTACTACATAAACTGATTTGGTCATTGACAGAAGTAATATCTTTAAAAAGCACGCAATCATCCGCGAATAATCGAATCTGGACACCACCTTCGACCATGTTAACAATGTCGTTAATATATATAATAAAAAGGAGAGGGCCGAGGACACTGCCCTGCGGCACACCCGATGTGACTGGAAGGGAGCCCGATTTTTCTCCATTGATCTCTACGAACTGATTCTGGTTTGACAAATATGCAGCAACCCAAGAAATAAACAATCGTGGAATTCCTGCATTTTCAAGTTTCAGAATTAATTTATCGTGAGGGACAGTATCGAAGGCTTTTCGGAAGTCTAGAAAAATTATGTCGATTTGTCCGTTTTTGTCAAGAGTTGATGCAAAGGAATGAACAAAAGTGATCAGCTGTGTGACAGTGGAATGCCCCCTCCTAAACCCATGCTGACAATTAGTTAAAACAGAATGCTTATCTAAATATGCAGTTATGCTGTTTGCGATAATATGTTCAATAAGTTTGCAGCACGATGACGTTAAAGAAATAGGACGGTAATTTTCTACGAGAAGACGGTCTCCCTTCTTATGAACTGGTGCAATGCGGGCTGTCCTCCAGTCACTCGGTAATTCTGACAACAACAATGACGTACGAAATATTATAACAAGAAACTTTGATAAAGTTACCGCATATCCACGAAGAAACAAATTAGGGATATTGTCAGGTCCAGTGGAACATTTGGGTTTGAGGTTTAGCAGCATAGTAAGAACACCCGGCTCCGATATAAAATTTACATCAGAAAGTTGCGGCAGTGTACAGTTGTGTGAACAAACACTAGAATTAGAAAAAAACACTGTGAAAAAACGTATTAAAATGATTGGCAAGTTCTAGCTTCTCAGTAACCATCTGTCCATTCGCTGTCATTTGTGATATTGGTTTTTTTCTCGGCAATGTAATTCCAAAACTTACTTGGATCATTTTTAATGAAGTTGGGCAGAGACGAGGTAAATAGTCCTTCGAACTACGCACCGCAAGTGCAAGCTCGCCTTGCAATTCGGATATCAAGTATGACTGCGCATGTGCCTTCTTCAATCGCTTAATTTTGCGCTTCATATGAATAATGTTACGATTGATCCATGGTGTTTGCTTGTGTACTCGTTTTTTCTTATTTGGTATGAATTTGTCTAGACAAAAATGACACATATCTTTGAAGCGAGTCCAAAGTATGTTCACATTGTTCTCGTCAAAATCAGTTAAGCAGTTTTCTAAGTAATGAATCACACATGCGTCGTTTGCGCGAGAATAATCTTTGACAAAATGGGCAGATGATTTTTCGGTTTTCCTACAGGAAGCAAGTAGCAAGGAAATGTAGACAAGATAGTGATCCGATAGCCCATGCTCGACCACCACCGTGAATTCAACAAATTTGCGAGCAAAGAATACCAGGTCCAAAACTGAGGACGAAGAACCTTGCACACGTGTAGGCTCAAGAACAGCTTGCACGAGATCATGGGTTAACATGATATCAAAAAGTATGTTAACATCCCGACTGTGATGAAGCCCAGAGTCAAGGCGCACCCAGTCTACACCAGGCAAATTAAAGTCGCCCACAAGAATACCCTTGCTACTCAAATATTTATTCATAATAAAGCACAATTCATGCAAAAATTCAGGGGCGGCGTCAGGAGGCCTATAAACTGCGAAAAGTACGAAGCTATAGCCCCAAAGCGATACCCTAATGCACAGGCATTCCAACGCGGGTATTATTTCCAGAACCACAGCTTCAACCTGATTTTTAACTAAGACTGCCACGCCTCCTCCCCTAGAAGACCTATCCACTCGATAAACATTGTAGCAAGGGGGGAAATATATCTTGGTCGTTCATTTCCTCGCGAAGCCAAGTCTCAGTAATAACTGTAATATGGGGGTCATGTTGAAGTAACAGTATCTCAAGCGAACTTGTTTTATTTAAGATGCTTCTAGCCCTAACATTAATCAATCGCAGATGTTTATTTCGCCGATATACATTAGTTCATGCATCTGTTTGCCGAGGGTGGCTTTGCGCAGCCTGTACGCGTTTATTTTGTGATTCGTCCCAAAAGTAAATAAGCTTGTCTACCTTAAGTTTGTCGTGTATAAGTGACACCTTCTTTCCTTGAAGTTTATCATTTCTTCCACTTTCCCACAGAAGCTTGCGCTTCTGTAATGTGGATTGCGAATAGTCATTTTGAATGAAAATGCTAGTTCCCTTCAATTTTTTAGCATTCTGAAGTATTTCTTTCTTTTCATTGAAATTCTGAAGATATAAAATTATCGGTCGCCTGTCACCTTGCCTGCCTAACCTATGAATACGACCGAGCGATTGACACTGTACATTTAGCTTATCATTAAATACACCCTTGACTACTTTATCTTTGAGTTTATCTTCTGTCTCGTTTGGAATTTCGGGTATCCCATGGATTATTATGTTCGAACGCCGGCTGCGATCCTCGAGATCTGTTAGCTTCTTAGCCTGGAATGTTATGATACGTTCAATGGATTGTAAACTACTGGTGTTTGCTGCCGGATTATCTGCCGTCTCAGTGATCTGGCTCTGCATTTTGCCAAACATACCGTGAAGCTCTAGAACCAGTTTCTCCGTTTTCAAGAATTGCGTTTGAAGCTCCTGTATTTCATTACGTAGCGCAGCCTGCCCATCAACTAACTGCTTAAGCATTTCGGTCTGAGTAGGACCAGGATTAACTTCAACATCGCCGCAAAGCAGCAGTTTACACACAAATAGACACTCATAAGCCATAGCAAGACATCGCCGTGGGCACGGCAGGACCATAATACCACGATAATCACTTCGCAAGGAACTCGTATTGGGACCAACCTGCACAATGAAGAACAGGGCTCTAGTCAGTGCCATGGCAGTTCCGGGTCCACCGTGCCCTCAGAAGGCGAATTTTTGCGGTGCCTCTTTTATATGGTCGTCCACCGATGACGTCACAGCATTTTGCTTGAAAGGGGTCGCTGGGAGCAGGATTGCGTCTGGAGATAACGATGAGGTAGGAAGCGCCATATCGCCGCCGATGGCACACATGCGTACATCGCAAAAACGATGGTCGACGTGTGGTTCATGAGCAGTGGTTGATACCGCGGCGAATCCAAGAATACCCTGCACAATGAAGAACAGGGCTCTAGTCAGTGCCATGGCAGTTCCGGGTCCACCGTGCCCACAGAAGGCGAATTTTTGCGGTGCCTCTTTTATTTGTTCGTCCACCGATGACGTCACGGCATTTTGCTTGAAAGGGGTCGCTGGGAGCAGGATTGCGTCTGGAGATCATCGAAGGCCGTCATCGAAGACCGTCATCGATGCCGTCATCGAAGACCGTCATCGAAGGCCATCCATCTGTCGCTACTAACGTTATCTCCGGAGTCCCGCAGGGCTCCGTTCTTGGCCCGCTTCTGTTCCTAATCTTCATCAATGATCTTCCTGCTCAAATTTCATCAACCATCCGTTTGTTTGCGGATGATTGCGTTCTCTACCGGCGTATCTCTACTAGACGAGGGTGGCGATGCGGGCTTGTTGGTCTGTCATACTTCTTGGATGTGGGCGCTAGAAGACGAGGACGTGTCCTTCTTCCCTTCGTCCTCGTCTTCTAGCGCCCACATCCAAGAAGTATCTCTACTATTAACGATCAGGCATTACTGCAGGATGATTTAACCTTAATCCAAAACTGGTGCTCGACCTGGCTCATGCAGTTAAACGTATCAAAATGTAAGTATATGCACGTGACCCGTAAGCAACATCACCTTCACTTCCCATACACGATAAACAATGCCACGCTAACACTGGTGGAATCTTATAGGTATCTCGGCGTAGAAATCACAGATAATCTAAGTTGGTCTAAACACATCACATCACTTTCTGCAAGCGTTTCTAGATCACTAGGTTTCATCAGACGGTCACTTACATTTGCTTCGCCCACAGTTAGACTAATGGCATACGAAACTTTCATACGCACCAAACTTGAATACGCATCCCCTATCTGGAACCCCCATCAACAGTACCTAATCCAGGAGTTGGAGGCAATACAAAACCGAGCTGCTCGTTTTATAACTTCAAAATATGATTCTAGACTGAGCGTCACTAACATCAAAACTTCGATTGGTCTAACCCCTCTGGCATCCCGTCGCAAAATAGCAAGTCTCTGCCTTTTCCATAAGCTCTATTATAACTTTCCTCAACTACGCGAGAGCCTAATCGTACCACCCATGAGATCATCACGACGTCTGTTTAATTGTAACAGTGTTCAACGCATTCATGGTTCAACTAACGCCTTCAACAAATCATTTCTACCGACTGCCATATCAGATTGGAATGTACTTCCTGACGGTATTGTTAGTGAAATAAGTTATGTTAAATTTAAAGATTTATTGTTACAGCACTACTCTTAGCAGGCCAAATAGCAGCCCTGTTCTTTGCGCGTTTATCTACCTTCTAATTTTCATGTTTTCTTTTCTTTTCTTGTTTTCTTGTTTTTTCTTGCGTTTTTTGGCTTTGTTTTTCCAAACAGTATTTATGTGACGCCTCCTTGTGACCCGGAGTTACCTATTGTTACACTCCCCCCCCTTATGTAATGCCCCATGAGGGGCCCTTAAGGGTAAATAAATGATGATGATGATGATGATGAGATAACGATGAGGTAGGAAGCGCCATATCGCCGATGGCACACATGCGTACATCGCAAAAACGATGGTCGACGTGTGGTTCATGAGCAGTGGTTGATACCGCGGCGTATCCAAGAATACCCCTGCACAATGAAGAACAGGGCTCTAGTCAGTGCCATGGCAGTTCCGGGTCCACCGTGCCCACCTGGAAATCATGACTGTATGACGAACATAAATGACAAGTGGTAATATGGAAATCATGACTTCATGTGCGACATGACTTGCATTCCACGCTCATGGCGCGCTCGCGGCCGTTTCGTTTGCTTAATATACACCAAATTTGGTATTGAGTGACATGACTGTATGACGAACATAAGTGGCAGGTAGTAACAGGAAAATCTTGGCATGCATGTCATCTGCAATGCCATTTACGTGCCACGCTCATGGTGCGCTTGCGTCCAGTTCACTAGCTTGACATACACCAAAATTGGTATATCGCGACGTTACTGTATGACGAACACAAATGACAGGTCGTAACACGTAAAACATGCCATGCAAATTATGTAAAGCATGATTTGCTCTTTCTTGGCTGCTTCGCATTACATCGATTCCCACAGTGCGTGGGATCTGCCGGCTTTTTTCCCTTCTTTTTCTGCCTTTTTTTTTCTACAGTTGACTGACTCATATGCTGGAGGTGATTGTCTTGAATCCGTTTGGCGCAGATACACCGAGCGGTTACACCGTGCCATGATCTCGGTGTCGCACGGACACTTTTGATCGCGATCAGGGCCGGTCCGGATCGAGTTTGGCTCGGAGGTTAGCCGAACAGCGATTAAGGCCAGTATTCATAAACCAACCTTTTTTTAGGGGCGAAGCTCCGTAGGGCCTAGCCTTGTCGTCGTCCGCGTCCGTTACGGGGAAATTCGTGGATGTGAGACACAAAAGAAAAGTTTAACAATAGAGTAATATCAATCATAATTGTGACAGAACAATATAAAACACCTAGGAGCACAAACCCTTTATACAAGTCGGCGACTTAAGGTACACATTATGGACCTAACAACCTAGCTTTGTCGTGGAAGCTCACTGTCCGCTGTCATGGTGGTTAGAAAACCATTGCTATAGTCGAAGCGTGTGTATGCGAATAAAAAAAATGTTTACAATACACGAACAACAATTATAATTGTGAAGGAACAATATAAAACACCTACAAGCACAAACCTTTTATACTAGTCGGCGACTTCAGCGTAGACATTATGAACCTGAGGACGGAGCTTTGTCGTCGACTCTTTATGTCACCATATCCAGCTTTCGGACACATTGGATGATCAGCGCTCCTAGCGGCCACTGCTAGAAGCTCTCACGTTTTCAATGGGACAGGGTCATTTTACGGCGATAAAAAATCGTAGAGGCGCAACCTCCAAAACTTCTTGAAGGGGCACGTTCTAGGAGCTCTACCTAACTTAACAAATGCAGCATCCTTAACATCGGGGCTTCACATTCTGTTCCCACGACGACACAATTTTAAACAATGGGATCCTATGGAAGCGGCCGAAGTCACGCCTTGTTTTTCGGGACGAAAACGGGCCGTCTGAAAAAACTAGACGGAAACCTGCAAATTTCTCGGAGACCTAAGTAGTACGAAGACGAAGCTTTCATTTGAGCCCGCATTCATGTTTCTGTGTGAAGAAAAACACCTTCCAAAATGAATTTTTCTACAACACAGTCGCGTCTTAGACTCCCGTCTTTGACCACGGTATCTTGATAATACCCATTTTATCGCCTCGCAACCGGCGTTTGTTGTGGCCGAGATGGTTGAGCGCCTGAGCTGGCAGCTTGCGCGTGGTCGATGCGGCCCGGTTTCTAATCGCAAAAAAATTGTTCCTTTTTTTTTTCTTTTTACAAAGTTGCTGTCAGTAGTTACGGTGCTCGGCTGCCGACCCGAAGAGCACGGGTTTGATCGTAGCCGCGGCTCTAGCATTTTCGAAGGTGGTGAACATCCTAGAGTACTTAGATTTGGATGCGTGAACGTAGGCGTAAATTCACAACATAGAGCCCCAGGTGGTCGAAAGTTCCGGCACCCTCCTCTGCCGCGACAGGGAATGGGTGACGCCCGCTACGCGCTAAGCGCGTGCTGAAGGACATAGTTTTTCCAGTTTAGTCCTCCTCTACTGCGCGCCTTATAAACATATTGTAGTTCTGGCACGTAAAGCTCTAGCAATTATTATTACTAGTGCGTCATTGCTGAAGATTTAGTTGCTTGTTTTTTTCGTTAAAGCGTTGCACCCAGAATTTTTGCTGCAGTGCCGGTTTCGCTTCTGCAAATGGAGCAAGTAAACTTCTCATGTTTTATTATTTCTTATTACGCAACCCATTACTTAACCAACAAAATAAGGGGAACCAGGGGCCTATTTTAGCTAACCACAGCCTCAATAACGCAACACGTATTGAATCGAAGGAAAGCATGAGCGAAGCTATTGATAGTATAATGAAGCGTCTTAAATAAGCACTACCCGCCTCGTGCGCTGCTGCTTTGAGTTGTACAGGTGGCGCCACCAATGGCGAACGGTGGCGAAAAGCGGACAAGCGTGGCTTATAGGAGCCTTGCGCAAAGCGCCCGCTAATAACCGTTTCTATTTTTAGGGGCGAAGCTCCTTAGGGTGTGGGTCGTTCCCTCCTCCGTACATAGTATGTAGCCACCTCTAGTTCGTGAAGTGCTCACTAGATGGCAGTAGATGGGGCTAGCGCAGCATAGTTGACGAATTCAAATACGAGATGGCGCTGCTTTGCCGCAGTACGTGAATTGATCAATAGATGGTGCGAAGGCGCTCGTTGCGTTGCAGATGCGTGTCACCGCGGTGGACGTGCTCTGCCTTACCGAGACGTGGAACGCAAGACCATTCATCAAAGGATACGTTCCCATCGTCGCTGCGTTGCAGATGCGTGCTCTAGTGTGATAGGAGACCGCTCTCCCCCCTCTTCCCTCGCCCTCTCCTCTCCTACGCTTCCCCCCTCTCTCTCCTCTCCTACGCCCCCCCCCTCTCTCGCCTCGCGACGCCGACGCAGGCAGCGTCTGCTAGCGAGTTTCTTGATTGAAAAAACCGACTGCTCGCGCTGCACAACCGTTCACTGACCATGTCACGTCGTTGATGATGTACTGGGCAGAATTCACGGAAGATTCACGGTTTACCGATGAACCTCCGGAGCTTCGCCCACTCATCATCATTCACTCCGTGGATATGCTGTGATTTTTGCACTGCCAACGCTGGTGCACTAGACAGCCATGACGCTTGTTACGTTGACTCTTCTATTTTATTTGTTTGAAAATGACAGGCCCGTTTTTTCTTGCTGTGCGCGCGCGATGCAATGCGTGCGTTTGAAGTTGCTTGCGTGACCTGTTAACACAGACGAAATAAAAACAGTTGCAAATTAAAAAAGACTTCTTGTACACCCTAAACAGTGCAACAACAATGCACATCACGGTTGTATTCCTGCTTAGGAAACGCACAAAAGACACACATTGCCGATTTCGACCAGCACTTAATTATACAGCTAACTATGCAAAACAAAAACGGAAAGCTAACTTCTTTATCGTTGTAACAGGCGTCACACAGCTGCATAAGAATGTGTGAAAGTACTAGAGCAAATGACCAACAAATATTCACACAGTGTTTTTTTTTTATTTCACAAAATTATGAGAAACTTCAAAGTGTTCTGAAAATCTAATCACTTTCACCGTTGAAGCCACAATCCTCTATCAAATGCGTTTTAAATGAGGGACGAAATTACTGAGGTTTATATAGGAAATGCGCACGCGTGGCATTACTCAGATTTATATAGGAAATGCGCACGCGTGTAGTACGTATACATCGTAGGCTAGGTTCTCCTTTGGTACGTGAACATCCACATGACATGCGATTCTAGAAGAAATGTTCGTGGACTAGTGAGCATATAGAAGGGCGACTACTTACAGCCTCATTCACCTTTGTAAAAACGGTATTCCAAGAGCAATTCAATATTAACCAACGCAACAACGATAACAACACACTTGTTACAGCACAGTGGTATCAATTAGACGCGCAAGGCCAAGCGTGGTGTTTCAACTGTAGCACAATCGTGGACGTACTAGTAATGTCGTAAAGGTTGCCGTCGTACCAGCGGTACCCACGATGTAGCACCAGTTCCCTTCCTCGGTTCATCTACTTTTCACCTAGATTTCCTACAACACTTAAAAAAAAAAAAAAAAAAAAAAAAAAAAAAAAAAAAAAAAAAAAAAAACGTCATAAGCACCACCTCACACTCCAAGAATACTTTTGCACCAACAATGCTTTTACTTTTTCGTTCTTTCCGCGGGCTGTTCGGGAGTGCAACGCATTATTGGAGACGGTGGTCACACAGTCCACTGCGGACAAATTTGTCGAACTTCTGGCCAAACCGTGCGATCGGCAACATGTTAGCGACGCTATCGCTATTGCATTTATCATTGTCCATCTTAGCTGTATATTTGATATCTGTGGTGTAACGTGGTACAGTTATCATTTTATATCATTGTGCTTGCTCTTCTCTTTCTTTTTTCTGTTATGTACTTTTGCAGCGCTTGATATCAAACTGAGTCCATATGTTCTTGAGTTATCTTTTTTGCAGTAATTAATTATATATGTCCATATTGATAATCATGTCTAATTGTTATTTTTTTGTAACCCCAAAGAACTATTGCATAATATTGCGAACGTGTATCACAATGTTTGTATTCTCTGTAAACCCGACGCCTGTAAAAATCCCTGACGAGATTGACAGTATTACAAAATAAATCAATAAAAGAAATCTAACTGCCGCGACGCCAAGAATATACAAACGTATGTAAACTGTGTACCAACGTGCAGTCAAACTATATATATATATATATATATATATATATATATATATATATATATATATATATATATACAAACGTATGTAAACTGTGTACCAACGTGCAGTCAAACTTTCGCATTCACGATTCACAAGTGTGTGATCATCATCATCAGCAGCAGCAGCAACGTGACAACTCTAATTGTAGGGTGCATGCCACTCCCATGTTTCTCCAATCAACCCGGACCTGTGCAGGCTGCGACCACGTTAACCCCGGAAGCTTCTGAATCTCATTTGCCCATTTAACTTTATGCCTCCGGTTCGCGCGCTTGCCTTCTGTTAGAATCCACGCTGCTACTTTTAATTGCCACCACTTATCTTGCCTTCTAGCTGCATTCCCTGTCCATTTCTTGTTCTTAATTTTCACTAAGATACCCTTAACACCTATATGTTCTCTCGCCGACTCTGCTCTCTTCTTGTCCATTATAAGGTTGCAGTGGCGTAGCCAGGAATTTTGTTCGGGGGGGGGGGGGGGGGGGGACTCGCATATCAACATAATATGTGTATATATATACAGGGTGTTTCAAGAAATGTGTCCACTATTTTTTAAAAATCAGTAAAATGCGATATTTGCTCGCTGTCTTCACAATTGCTTTTTCTGTAATGGCAGGCATCTTAAGATGGTTGAAGACATAATTTGGGACAGTAATTAGGAAAGTTAAATTAATTAACTTTTTAATTAGCGGTGTTGGGTGGTTAAGTCCAATGGGAGAATTGAAGTCCTTCATGCGAAGAACCCATTTCAGCTTAAAGATTTTGAAAAAGCGGCCTCTATTAATTATTGTGGCGTAATGAAGTTCAGGAAAATTCAGCGGCCAAACCGAAACGCGGAAGAGCGCAACTGCCACATTCGTCTGAGACGTCCACAATGAGTGAACGTCATTATATCAACAATCAATTGACTTTTTGGTGTGAGCGTGTGGGCTGCGCTTGCAGTAGTTCATGCGCTTGCACGCATGACGCATATACGTTAACGAACGGGGACGCACTGCACCTTTGTAACCGTTGTCTTGAACAGTGACGTCACTCTAGTCGTCTGCTTGTTGCGCTCATCGGTGCTTGGGTTTCGGTTTGGCCCCAGAATTTGCCTGAACTTTATTACCCTACAATAATTAATAGAGGCCGCATTTTCGAAATCTGAAAGCTGAAATGGGTTCTTCGCATAAAGGACTTCAATTCTCCCATTGGACTTAATCACCTAACTACGCTAATTAAAAAGTTAATTAATTTAACTTTCTTAATTACTGTCCCAAATCATGTCTTCAACCATCTAAAGATGCCTGGCGCTTAGAAAAAGCAACTGTGAAGACAGCGAGCAAATATCGCATTTTCCTGATTTTTTAAAAAACATAGTGGACACATTTCTTGAAACACCCTGTATATATATATATATATATATATATATATATATATATATATATATATATATATATATATGTGTGTGTGTGTGTGTGTGTGTGTGTGTGTGTGTGTGTGTGTGTGTGTGTGTGTGGGAGAGAGAGAGATGCGTATTTGCTTCTCCACCATTTTAAAAGTTGTCATCGTTGCATGATGGCGCTGTTACCAGTGGCGCAGCGAGGGGGTGGCACACCGGGCCCGTGCCCCCCCCCCCCCCCCCCGAAATTTTTTGTCGTCATGGCATACAGGGCGAAAAATAGGCATTTCAACGAAGTGCCCCCCCCCCCCCCCTCCCGAGAAAAATTTCTGGCTACGCCCCTGGCTGTTACAGCACAAAGTCTGTTAAAAACTGTAATCTAATCAAATGCATACTTTTTGTTTTCGTTTACACTTCTCATCGTTCACAGCACCTCTCCGGTGAAACGTGCCCGCTTGCGGAGGACACAATTAAAAGTATTTTACATAGGGCTGCCCAAGTGAACTAACGGAAGTGTATCCAACTATGGAAACGCAGTACGTTCTTTGGGACCCATTCGCAAAAGTGAACGTCGTTTAAGTGTCATTCTAGTACTACCGAAACTTTACATTTCGCGCTTAATTCTACTGACAAGACGTTGCTGCATCACATGTTTCCTGGGAAGAAGGCCCTGATAATTATTCTCTCCAGCTGTTCACCTTGAGCAGTAGTTCCACCAGGATCTACCACGCACCGGAATCGTCTTGTATTTTTGCATGATTACTGGAAATAAATCTTACTGCGACTTTGGAATATGAAAGCTTCTTGTGGGAAAGTTCGTATATTTACGTTACCATCACTAGATCATTTAAGTTGAGTCATATGAAGAAGCCATTTAGAAAACACAAATTTATTACTGAAGATATAGATTATAATTGAAAATAGTGCACTAAATTTAAACCTGGCTATACATTGCTGTGCATTTGCATGCTCCTGTTTTTCCGCTCATGTTTGGAGACCCATCTACATAATAGATCGAGTAGGATTCCCTACAAACGTCGCAATTATCTTAGTTTCGAGAAGCTGATCGAAATCTGTTGAAAACGGTGATCAAAGCAATGTTTTATGTTGTGTGCGCATGTTTTTTTACCCGCTATACTTAGCACTGTTACAATATGCTCGCCCGCGAAATCTTCCAGCTTACTATTGAAGAAAACAATCACGGTGATCAAGTTTACCCTCTGGTAGTGCACAATGTAACGCAATACTACGAAAGTATGTCTACCCACCACAGAGTTTTATCCACCTTTCCAGCTACCGTCCCACTAAAAATATACTGCTAGGCTTTCTTAGAAAGTGCAACTAATAGCACTTATTTGCATGAAAACTAAGGAAGCGTTCACACTGATTGCGAACCTTAATAATGCGTGGCGCATGTATTGCTGAGAACTGTCGGTGAGCGAAATTATAACCAGTTTCTCTGACCGCAAACGAATGACTAGAACCAGAAGTGAAATTTAAAATTTCCTTTGCAATATAGGATGCTACCTGATGCGACTTGGACGACGCCATGTTTTGCGAATGGGCCCCTATCATATTGCTTCCTTTCCAGAATTGTATAGACATCCATTCATGTGCTTTATGAGATATTAACTTTTTACGCAGGAAATTTCACTACCGCTTATCCCAAAACTTTACGCTACTCAGTCACGAGACAACGTAGCTCACATAGACAGCTGTGTTTCTACGGAATACACATTAAATATAGATTTTTGTTGACCTCGTGATAATCGCATTGATAAAAGACAAGAAAAAGGCAACGCAAACAAAATTTTCAAAGCGCAAGCCACCGCGGCAGTGGCATTTTTATGAAGACGAAATGCTTCAGGCGCGAGCCTCCTTGATTTAAGTGCCCGCAAGTGCGCGAGCCTCCTTGATTTAAGTGTTTGCTAAGGAACTCAAGCGGTAGAAATTTTCATAGTCCCACACTACGAAGTGCCTGATAACCGGTTCTGGGCGCGTCAAAATCCACAAATATTATTATTAATAGTATTGAAAAACGCCGGGCAAAATGAGCTGGAAATAGCAACGCGGTACGAATGGAACTATTTTAGCCAGATCATACATATGTGGCGCTTTTATTCTAAAAAAAAGCCAAGTCCGCTTTAAACGAAACTGAAAAAAAACGTAGTTTTTTGCTACGGACAATATGGTAGGGCCAGCTCCAACATTTATTTCGCCATTGCGCTAATGCCACCAAAATACCTCAAATCTATATTGCGACTAAAATCTATGTAGCCTACTATCGTCAGTATTCAAGAGTAAAATTTGTATTTGGCTTTAAGAGATTGCAACTTTTCATTCGGGCTTGACCTAGCTCGTAAAAGAAGTCTAAATCGCAGTAAATGAACGATACACCAATATTTTGCGAAAACCTTAACACCATGCTTGTGTAGTAGCACACGTTTGGGGGGCAAGTTGGTGCATTCTTTCAATAAGAAGGGATTGCGCAAAAACACAGCACATCAAAGAAAGAGACGAGGACACCTGCGCAAACTTGTAACTGTTTGATTCACACCTTAAGCGAGTGAATTTATAGGACAGAGAGAGGGCAAAAAACGAGAAAGGGACCGCCACATGCGCACATCAAACTGCAAAAAGAAAATAGGCGATTAAAGCCCTTGTTCTAGCACAATGCATGTAAAAAATTACACCATCTCCCACTAAAGGGAACCATGTGGGGAGGCGAGGCAGCGCTCGTGTTCACTTGTGTTTCCATGTGTATGTTTCCGTGTATGTTTGATTTGTGTGCGGAGTTGTTTATCAGCGGTGCTGCTTACGCTGCTGTCACAGCTTACTTTACCGATGCCGCTTCAACTGGCGCCAACGTTCACATCCAGAGCGCCGTTGCGAAGGAGAGTGCAACGGAGCGAGCGCGCGCGCCGCATTATATATGAGCGCACAGCTGCGCCGGAGAGAGAGAAACGGGAGAGGAGAAACGAAGCGGAGGCAGTGCTCACGCCACCTCCTCGCGTTCACGTGAGGAGAGGGGGAGAGTTGGCGCATTCGCAGTAAGGGTGGTCAGGCCGCACACCACCGGATTGAACTCCGCTCTAAGCTGCTTCGCATCTAACACGCACATTCACTTTTATAAATAGCAATCGAGGGCGTGCTTATACACTCACTCCCACTTCTATCAATGTGAAAAGCCTGAATGAGTTCACGTGCTGTCTTTTCTTTGCTGCTCTTTAAAATCTTTGTTTCTTTTAGTTTTGCTTCACATTGTTTTTCTTTTCATTCACCGCACAAGCTTTCCAATGATGTGGAATGAGGGTGCCCGTGCCACTTCGTAACGCGCGTTTATGATCAGCAAGACAATCATTTATGCATCGGCCAGTTTGGCCGATGTATGACTTCCCACATGTCAGCGGAATCTTATAAACAACACCTACCGCACGTTCGAAATACGGATTTTCATGCTTTTTTTGGGCACTCTTTCCCTTTTTCGCTCGGTGGGATCTATTTTGCAGCACAAAGAAGACAGTTTCTTGGGGGCAGAAAAAAAACACAACGGGTACATTGTACTTCGCAGCCACGAGTTTCAAGTTATGGGTTATTTTGTGCATGTATGGTAAAAACTGGCGAAGTGTATCGGGTCTGTAAAGGCAATTGTTTGAAATTGTTTTTTATGGCAAAAACCCATAAGGAAAGGATCCCGTTTCGAAGCATTGTTACCGAGAGGGGCGCTTGACAAAGCCATGTCAGCCGTTATCTACTAAAGGAGCTGATTGTTTTGGAGGTCGAAGACCCATTTCATGTAAAAAATGCTCTCGAAGTTGTTGACTTTTTGAATGAAAAGAAAGCGGTTGGATGTGTGTTTTCGGTCGATGTAGTCGACCTCTTTTATTCGATTCCGCAGAAAAATTTGCTAACTACTGTTGCTTCATGCATCGAAAAGAACGGGACTGTTGCATTCCAAAACGCTGCAGGTGTTTCGGTTGGCTAGCTTCATGGCCCTTTTAGAATTTTACCTCTCTTCGACTATAGTTTCTTTTAAAGATGAGCTCTTTGTGTAGCAGAATGGAATTTGTGTTGGCTCCTGCGTAGCCCCAGGTTTGTGCCAAATCTTTCTTGCCAGCCTTGACAGAGCTTTGCTCGATGTTTTGTACGAAGACAAAATGTTTTAGGTTGATGATTTTTTAATTATTTTGAAGAAACAGGCTTCTTCCTTCTATCAACAAATTGTGCATGACGTTTTATCCCTGTTAAAACTACAAGGCAAAGGTTTAGAATTTACCTAGGAATCAGCACAGGACTACAGGTTGCAGTTTTTTTTTAGATATGGACATATCATTTAATGACGACACCGTTTGCTGAATGTATCGGCCACGTGCGCGGAAAGAATTAATGCCTTATGATACCGCTCAATCCAAGACAGTGAAACGCGCGAAAGCCTTCATGTGCCTCCAAGCGTCACTAAAGAAATCCGGCTGCCATAAAATGCAGGAAAGCTTTGAAGGCCAGGTTCAGAAGCTGAAACAGGCTGGCTATCCGCCCATGCTCATTTCCTCAGTGGTCAGAAACCTTGTTGAAAAAAGTGAAGGCAGAAGGGAACCCGAAAGGCTCACAGTGTGAACCTTTTAAAGAAAAGATTAGGCCCATTGTAATTCCATACATGCGCAAAATAACCCATAACTTGAAACGCGTGGCTGCGAAGTACAATTGTTCCGGTTGTTTTTTTTTTCTGCCGCCAAGAAACTGTCTTCTTTGTGCTGCTAAATAGATCCCACCAAGCGAAAAAGGGAAGAGTGCCAAAAAAAGGCATGAAAATCGGTATGTCCAATGTGCGGTAGGTTGTTGTTTATAAGATTCCGCTGACATGCGGGAAGTCATAAATCGGCCAAACTGGCCGATGCATAAATGATCGTCTTGCTGATCATAAGCGCGCGTTACGAAGTGACACGGGCACCCTCATTCCACATCATTGCAAAGCCTGTGCGGTGAATGAAAAGAAAAACTGAAGCGAAACTGAAAGAAACAAAGATCTTAAACAGAAGCAAATACAAGACAGCACGTCAACTCATTGAGGCTTTTCACATTGATAGAAGTGGGAGTGAGTGTGTAAGCACGCCCTCGATCGCTATTTATAAAAGTGAAAGTACGTTTTTACGCATTGTGCTAAAACAAGGGCCTCAATCGCCTTTTTTTCCAGTTTGATCTGCGAATTTGGCGGTCCCTTCATTCTCGTTTTTTGCCCTATCTTAGTCCTATATATTCACTCGCTTAAGGTGTGAATAAAACAGTTGCAAGTTTGCGCAGGTGTCGTCGTCTCTTCCTTTGATGTGCTGCGTTTTTTGCGCAATCCGTTCCTTATTGAAATCATGCTTGTGCTTCCGTCGGTGCCGCCTTTTGTTGCATTGGAGTAACGACGATAACTAGACTTGTAGAGCGAGTGGTCTTACCAGGCAAAATGCGTACCATTCTGGACTGCCGGCAGTGTTTCGTCCTTCTTTGCATCTTGAAGTCCTTGAGAAAAATGCTTTGTTGTTTGTTTGTTTGTTTATTTATTTATTTGTTTCATTGTAGCCTGAAAACTGTTTGAGCTGTTTTTCATCTCCTCCTTAGCTGATTTGATTTCACGCCGTTTCGGATCGCTTCTTCTTCAAGGAATAAAGCGGTGGCCAATATCTTCATATAAGTTGTCTTTTATTTCAAATGTACCGTCTCGGAGTGAGAGAAGGCCATGATATGCAGTGCAAAGGTTGTCGAATGAAAGCAATATAGGAAAGCTACTAGGACCCAAATGAAACAGATTGGGCCCACTCACGTTTGTTGTTTTGGTCGTGTTTGTTGAAGCAGCACTGATTTAATGGATCTGACTCAGTTTGATCCAAACAGATACAAGATTTCGCTGTTTTTTTTTTAATTTAAAAATGCCTTTTTGAGTTCACGTTACCATGAGGAATTGTCCCATTTTGATTGCAATTCGTTTAAAAAAAGAAATATACTCTGGCACGTTTTAGGCTCCCGTGAAATTTAGCCCTTTTGTGATTCGGATCTTGAAGAAAAAAATACGCCACATATGTAGCACAAGACAGTCATCATGCTTTGGCCGAAAGATGGCTGCTCGAAGCACTATCACCGTTAGAAGGAAGTAATTTTGGCATAGGAGGATTGCTAATACATTATAGTCTTCTTAGCAGCGTCGTCAATGTGGATTCTTTTCTCGGATAGGGAAAAAAAAATTTGGGTGTGTTCCAAAGACTGACCTCAAAAATGTCAGCTCACTAGCAACACTGAATACATAAGAGCAACTTTGAGGTCAGAGTGGTCAATTAAGGAGTGATTCAAGGGTGCTCTGCCCCCCGCCCTTACTTATCCACTGGGGGGAATGCACCCCCCCTCCCCCCGCTGATCGGCCTACCCTAGCAGCCCAAATTAGTAGATGCCTTTTGTTCTAAGAATATAGTGCCTTGCCGGGACAAAACACAAGGCCCGCGCATCCCTTGCTAGCGGCCCGCGCCTTCAGACAGCGAGTTTGCTAAATAGTATTTGCATTATTTTCTCGCCTATTACGTATAATAGCTCATGGGGGGAATAGGATGGCTGTGAAGACACTGTAGATATGCCGCAGCGATTGTATAGCGTCTATGGAGGTCCGCTGGTGACCTGATAGGCACAGGTTCCATCCCGGCCGCGGTGGTCGCATTTCGATGGAGGCGAAACGGTTAGAGGACCGCGTGTACTGTGCGATGTCAACGCACCTTAAAGAACACCAGATGATCAAAATTTCTGGAGTTCTCCTCAATGGCAGGCCTCATAATCATATCGTGGTCTTAGCATGTAAAACCCCAGATATTATTATTATTAATAATTCTCGTTTATTAAAGAAATCAAATACCAGAGGGCGTTCAAATGATGATGTTTAGGCAGTGTTTTTTGGAGCCGGTGACCAGCAAATCTGTAGCGGTAGCACACGTGCGTGATCATGTGTGCTATGCGCCGATTTGTGTGTACCCCGAGCCAACACCTTCTAGAACGATTACTTTCTACTTGATGTGATTATTAGCGACGCCGTAGTGGAGGGCTCCGAAAATTTCGACCACCGGGGGGTTCTTTAACTTGCACCTAAATCTAAGCACACGGGCCTCAAGCCTTTTAGCCTCCATCGAAAATGCGGCCGCCGCGGCCGTACTTTGTACTTTGAACTATATGTTGGTAACTAGGTGTTAGTTCGCGGAAGCGAATATCCGACGCGGCGGCTGCATTTCGACCGTCGCAATATGCAAGAAGCCCAAGTGCTGAGATTTAGGGGCACGTTAAAGAACCCCACATGGTCTAACTATGGGTGGCCCTCCACTACGGCATTTCTCACATCCATATCGCGCTCTTTGGACGCAAAACCCAAAAAAATTATCATAAGAAGTATAACCGTTTTCTCTGCAGCCACAGAAGCCTAAGCAGTAGAAAAAAGTCAGTTTCGCCACAAGGCGAAGCAATGAATGCGATAGCAACAAATTGGAATGCCAAGCGACGAATGGCAAGCAGGTCGAAACGTGCAGGGCGCTGCTCACGCACACATGACGCACGAAAACAACTCGCACAGGACGAGAGAGAACTAACAACATTCATAGCTCGATACTTAACGCGATGCTCAAACAAAAACGACGCACGAAACGTATCCACAGGTACAGACGAGCACGAACTAACAAGTGTCACAGTTGTTACTTCGCTGTGTTTGAAAAGCGGGCTCTTTTCGCAAACGGGAGGACTGCAGCGAGTGATGTGACCTTCGCGCGCCCGGTAACTACAACGCTATCGTTCCGGCGAGAGCCGCATTCAACGCCACCGCGAGATAAGCGCGCGCACGCACGGGCATCTACCCCCCCCCCCCCCCCCTCCCCTTTCTGGTAAAGTGCCCGCCGGAGAGTTACGAGCGCCTGAGAGCGCGTGTCGCGACGAACGGGTAAGCCCCGCCCAGCTAAGCCCCGCCGCGCGCGGCCTTTGCGCCATCTCGCTGGTAATGCTGAAAACACGCTGAGAACTCGCTGTATATAAATAGCTCGCCGTTTGAACGGTGAAGGACGTTCGCCTTCGTGATTGAGCGGTTAGCGGCGCGCGCTGCAGAGCGAGAGGTCCCTGGTTCGATGCCGCGCGTCGGAAACATTTTTCTGAATTATTTTTCTTTGAGGTTTGTAGTAACCCGCTGCGACTGGCAGCAGCATAAGCGACACGCTAGCTGGTAGTGCAACAACGTTTATTGATAGCACCGCTGCAATATATATAACGCAGGGGTGAGAGGGTTTGGGCAAGGGAAACCGAGACGATATCTCGGTTAGGAGCAAGAGGAAGGAAAGAGGGTGCAAGAACGTGCGCGCGCACAGCTGGCTTGGCTGGCCCGCAGCAATGAACAACACAGAAAACATAACATTCCTTCCCTCTTAATTAGAGCCGTTGTATCGGCTTCCGAGTTCGTTTAGATCGCCTTAGAAGTGGCTGTGTAAGGTCAGTGGTCTCCGTGGTAGCGTCGACGTCAGGAACCTGCTGAGGCGTTTGAGCTGAGTCGTTAAGCGGGCCCGTTGGTGGCTGTTCAGCAGCGCTCGATTCATTATCTGCCGCACGATTGTCTGGTGCTTGCGAGGCCATGCTGGTCGCGCCAGTCGAAATGGCAGTACTAGTTGTGTCAGCTCGCCCGTCAGTCTTTTCACTTGCCGTGGATCCATTAGCCGTCCTTTCAGGCGTACTTTCATGACGGTGACGGACTTGGTCGATGTGACGCTGCACTACCCCGGCTTGAGTTTCCACTTTTACCATCCTGGCTCCGGACGTCGATTGCACGTGCCCCGGTCTCCACTTTGGTCCGGTGCCGTAATTCCGCACATATACACTGCTGCCTGGCGAGACAGCCCACTCGTCTGTGCCTGTTGCTGAAGATATGAACTTGGCCGGCAAACACGTGTCCAGGCGTGAACGTAGCTGGTAGCCCAGTAGCAGTTCCGACGGAGACTTCCCTTCCCTCTGGGGGGTGCGCCTGTAATTGAACAACAGTCGCAACAGGTTATCTTCCAGCGCCCCTTCTGTCATCTTGCGCAACCCATCCTTCACAGTTCGAACCGCTCTTTCGGCGGCTCCGTTCGATTGAGGATGGAACGGCGCTGTCCGCAGATGCACGATATTATTCCTTCGCACGAAGGTGGCGAACTCCTGACTTGTGAATTGAGTGCCATTATCCACACGATGGTGTGTGGTACTCCGAACCGGCAAAACATGCTTCGCAAGCAGCGAACAGTACCGGCTGTGTTCGCGTGCCTCATAGGAACCGCTTCGATCCACTTCGTATGTGTATCAACCGCCACAAGTATCATGTGGCCTGCTATTGGCCCTGGGAAATCAATGTGGATCCGGGACCACCTTTCAGCTGTTTTAGGCCAACTTACTGGCGGGGCTGCTGCCGGCATGGGTAGATTTTGCACGCAGTTTTTACATTGAGCTGACACGTCCTCGATGTCCCTGTCAAGACCCGGCCACCAGAACAATGACCGCGAGACCGATTTCATGGACGACGAACCCTGGTGAGTTTCGTGTAAGAGTTGTAACATCCTTTCTTGTGCCGAAAACGGTACGACAACCCGACTTCCCCAGTATACTAACTTGTGGACCCATGACAGTTCTAACTTGCGGTCGAAAAACGGCAGCAGCGATTTCTCCATTCCTTTAGCAGTTCGCGGCCACCCATGCAATATATGGCGTGTGACACGGGCTAATACTGGATCCTTGGCCGTTAGCTCTTGTAATTCATGAGTAGTTACAATACCTTCATCCAGGGCCTTCAACGACAAGACGTACTCCGGTGGGTCACCATCAGACACTGGACCTGTTGCCTCTGCTGGAAGTCTGCTGAGGGCATCTGCTGTCAGCAGTTGCTTTCCAGGCACGTACTGTAGCTTGTACTGGTAGCCGCCCAGGAACAATGCCCACCGTTGAATGCGAGCTGCTGCCATCGTCGGTGTTTGGCGATCGGGCCTCAGTAGGCCGAGCAGGGGTTGATGGTCGGTGACCAGGGTAAACTGCCGCCCTAAAAGATAATCCCGAAAGCGAGACACGCCAAAAATAAGTGCCAAGGCCTCTCGCTCCAGCTGCGAATAGTTTTGTTCCGCCTTTGTTAGTGTTCTGGAGCGGAATCCAATTGGCCTATGTTCTTTTCCTTCCGAATGAAACAGAACTGCTCCCACGCCATACGGAGACGCGTCGCATTCAAGCTTCAGCTCTTTGTTGAGATCGAAATGGATCAACATTTGCGCGTTCTTCAGCCTTTCCTTGGCTTTTTCGAATGCATCCTGATGCGGTAGCTGCCACTCCCAGCGTGCTTTCTTTTCGATTAGCCGGTACAACGGAGCTAGAAGCGAGGACATATTCGGCAAGAATCGCGCATAGTACGTGAGCATGCCCAAGAATGAGCGCAACTCTGTGACATTACGTGGTCTTGGCGCTTGCATGATAGCATCTACGTTCTTCTCAATGGGATGCAATCCTTCCCGATCTATTCGATGCCCAAGGTACGTGACTGAAGGCTGTCTGAACTTGCATTTGTCGGACCTAAGTTTCACGCCGTTGTCTCGGAACCGTTCTACTACTTCTTTGAGCCGCTTTCCGCTGTCCCTGCTACGCTCTGCCACCAGCACGTCGTCAAGGTACGCCTGAACGCCGGGTAAACCGCTAAGTATCGCATCCATCTTTCTTTGAAAAATAGCCGGCGCTGAAGCTATTCCAAACGGCAATCGGTTATAGCAGTACAGACCGCGGGGAGTGTTAATGACACACAACTTGCGCGACTCTTCGTCCAGCGGCACTTGATTGTACGCGTCTTTCAAATCTAACGTGCTGAAGTTCTCGCCCCCATTTAGGTTAGCAAACATGTCCTCGACTAGCGGAAGTGGGTAATGCTCCACGTCGCAAACTGGGTTGAGCGTGACCTTAAAGTCTCCGCAGATGCGAACACTACCATCTTTTTTCAAGACTACTACGATAGGCGTTGCCCACTCCGCATGCTTTACCGGCGACAACACTCCCAGAGACACCAGCCTATCAATTTCGCTTGAGACTTTATCCCGGAGCGCGTAAGGAATGGATCGAGCCTTACAGAATTTCGGCGTCGCCGTCGGCTGGAGCTTCAGGCTTGCAGGAGGACCTTTGATGAGCCCTAGATCGGACGAGAAGACGTCTTCATAGTCAGCAAGCAG
Source organism: Rhipicephalus appendiculatus (assembly GCA_030522465.1). Lineage (NCBI taxonomy): Eukaryota > Metazoa > Arthropoda > Arachnida > Ixodida > Ixodidae > Rhipicephalus > Rhipicephalus appendiculatus. The sequence continues at coordinate 130,761 of JALIZH010001820.1, read as the reverse complement.
GCTGTTCACCCTGTATGCGGCCGAACTTCGAATGGCAGGAAAATCCGGTGCCGTCAGCTGTTCAATTAGCACGCCCCTCTTGATGAGCGCAGTTATTAGGTCGCGTCCACAGAGGCTCGGTCCTGCGCAGTCAAGCACTATTAGCGGGCACATAACGGACACATTTTCGTACCGCACCGACAGTTCTAGTTCACCCAGCACGGGTAGCCTTCCCGCGTAGCACGATAACTTCATTCGAGGAGCCTTCAAGCGTGGCCACTGTGCGCCGTGTCGCTCGTAGATTTGGCGCGATATGACGCATACTGGAGACCCTGTGTCGATTTCCATCTGTAGTTCCACGTCTCCCCAACAAAACGTTCGTCGTATCGGCGGTTGCAATCCGTTTATCTTTTGAGAGATTACGGTCCAAACGTGTGCCGCGCTGTCTTCTTCGCGATCGTCTTGGCTAGCCGTCGTTCGCATGGCTGTCAATGCTTTTACACTCTGTGCCTGTTTCACACTCTGCCTTTCTGCTGACGGGGCCTCATGGCACAATCTAGCCAAGTGTCCGCGCCGCCCGCAGCGAAAACAGCGCGCTTTAGCCCACCTGCAGGCGTTATCACCATGCCTCGTGCTTCCGCATCGTCCGCACATTAGCTCTGCGCTACTGTTATGGTTATCCTGAAATGACTGATGATGGGCTTGCACTTTCAGTACTGTCGGCGATTCCACGCTCATCTCTTTAGCGTCGCTTTCTGTTGCTTCCGCTGAAATGACTATAGCTTCGCCCTCTTCTAGCGTCAACCCTTCCTTCGTCAGCAGCTGCTTGCGCAGGCTACTTGAGAGTACTCCGCAAATAATGCGATCCCTTAACATTCGGTGTAATGCAGTGCCAAAGTTGCAATTGTCCGCTATGCGCCGTATGTCGACGAGGAACGCTTGAATTGCCTCTCCTTCCCGTTGGCAGCGCGTAAAAAACTTGTAGCTCTCTGCTGTTTCGTGACGCTTGGGGTCGTAGTAGCTATTTAGGACTGCAACTGCTTCGGCATACGAGAGCGAACTGGGGGGTTCTTGGCGCGATTCGACTAGCTAGCACTTGAACTGTTTGCGTGCTAAGAGCAGCCACTAGCAGCGCGCGTTGCTTCTTCGAGTCGGTAATGTCATTTGCTTCAAAATATGCTTCTGCCCTTAAGAGATATGGTTTCCACTTATCTCTGGTATCGTCGAACAGCGGTAGCTGAAAACTGGCCATGGTTCTCCTTCGTGCTTCACGTAGCGGTAGTCCGGTTGCACCGCTGTGTTGGGCTGCTTTCACCGCATGGTCCGTGATCCTCGTCGCCACTGTAGTAACCCGCTGCGACTGGCAGCAGCATAAACGACACGCTAGCTGGTGGTGGAACAACGTTTATTGATAGCACCGCTGCAATATATATAACGCAGGGGTGAGAGGGTTTGGGCAAGGGAAACCGAGACGATATCTCGGTTAGGAGCAAGGGGAAGGAAAGAGGGTGCAAGAACGTGCGCGCGCACAGCTGGCTTGGCTGGCCCGCAGCAATGAACAACACAGAAAACATAACAAGGTTTTTATAAATATATAGATACATATACGGGACATGACGGCGACGCCGACGCCGACGGCGAAAACAAGCCGAGAGTGTCCATATAATTGCTATCGCAATAAAAGAGCTGGGAAAACACGGGGACAAAAAGTAAGCAGATGCTACAAGCGAAGTAACCTAGAACTCAACATTGCGAAATGCTATCATTCGACTGTTCAGTCATTAAATTTACGCCATCTGCTTCAAGATCTGCCATCGGCCGAACCTTTCGACACGGTAAAAGATTTGCGCAGCTTCCGCTGAGTCGCGAAAGGCTGGGGCAGAGCAGAGCTGGTGGACATTCGGCTGGTCCTTGCTTGACTAGGCGCACGTTCATTCACACGCCCATGCACGATTCGTTCCCGCGATCACATTGCGATTCACGAGCATTGGCTAGGTATCGATCGGGTTCCATGGGGAATCGCTTGGTAATCACAGCAACAAGTACCCTACTTTCCTTAATTAGCTTAATTTACCTAACTTGCATATTCGAGGCTTGGTCTCGATTAGCTTGCATCCCATGTCAAGCTAAGCTTAATTAGCTAATTAGCCGAGTTAGCACTAGTTAGGCTTAGTCTTAAATAGTATTAGAGTAAGCTCGGCACATCTTACCTAGTTCGGCATGACTAGCGCACGAGAATCTTAGCTCGGCATAATTAGGGCTTTTTGAGATGTGATTTCATTAGCTTAGTAATGCGTAGTTAATTAGATTTTACAATTAATAAGGCTTGTGTATGGTTACTGTCACGGATTACGGGCGGACCCGAGCGATGGACTCAGACAAAGACTCGGCAAGTAGACCACAGCAAACATTTATCAAATGAAAAAACAACACGGCACTCCAAAAATATATAAATGTACACACAAATACTGCCACTTCAAAATCGAACAACTACCTCAATAACTAAATTACTGTCCTACTCAAAGTCTATTCCAGTCTCAAAACAATTGATGCATTGGGCCGAGCTTACTTTGCACTGCTGACTTGCTTCAACACCGAAGTCTCCTCTGCTGCTAAACTGCTCCAGTCATCTATCGTGACTCCCGACGCCCTTAACTGGTGTCTTTTCTGCAATCCTGTGAGCCAGACATCGCCTGTGCACAAGCAGGCGTTCTGGTCTCCTGGCTAGACCCGTTAGGCCTAACGTCGTCGTCGTCGGCGCATTGACCCGGCGTGGTGTCCCACCGATGACGTGGCACTCAGGGGATTGCCTTTGGTGGCCTGCAGCAGAAGGGGGGCTTGCCCCGGGAACGTCCGTGCTTGCCGGGCGCGGTAGCCGCATCCCCGAGGAGCCTGGATCGAACGCCGTCGAATACGCCGGCCACACCTCGGGACGCCCGCGTCACCCGTCGCCAACTCGAACGCCCGTCGCTCCCGTCACCAGGGCATCAGCTGGCGATCCAAGCTCCCGCTTCGCAGTCCACGCAGACAATGCCAGCTCACACCACTTCGTCTTTCTTTTCGGCTCGGATCGCGTGCCTCGAGCGCTCTGGCATCTGCGCGAGCACGCGCTCGTGCTGTATCGGGGACCTGGCACGCTTCGTCGTCCTCCTCTTCTTTTCGCCACATGGCTCTTACTCGTGACAGTTACATTGGTTTAACTAGGCACAACTGCTCTTAATTTTGCTTGACGTGGCCGCGCCGGCATGATCATGGTTTCTTCTCTACATTGCGAACCGGACAAACGGCGGGCATAACGTACCCGCTGTAAAAAAAAAAAAGACATGGTTGATTTCGCCGTCATAGGAATCGGTATAACGCGAAAGTGAAACGTGTCCTTTCAGAAGTAGTTTAATGTTTACTGCACATGGATCAAAAGAGAGCTTGCACAGTGTCTATTGGTGTTCGACAGTTATAGCGCCATTTAACGTGGATGCATCCACTTGACGCTTGGTGGTACATCTGTATCCCGGCGATTAACGTCCATGATCAATGATTAAACAAACACTTGTGATCATAGATGCTTGTCTCCAAAGTGGTTGCTGTACAGTGAGAGCGGAATCAGAGACATTGGTGTGACAGCCAGAAGAGTGTAACTGATGGGACGCCGAATTTGGGCTCGCCTACTCGCGGCATGTAGTGTGATTGACCACGACTGCTCGACCAGACGGAAACGCAACGGGCGTCATGTCTTCCCCGTTGGCCGGCTGCGATTTTTCGCGGGGCGAACGAAAGTTAGGTACGCGGGGTTATGGCCACGCGAAACACTCGCGCGTCGCAAAGCTATTTTTGGTACGGATGGATGCTATGAGCGATGCCGACGTTGGCGGTAAGCTCGCCACCTGGCAGTGTGTTAATGCGTTGACAAAATTTAACTTTTCCTATTCGAAACGCGCCGAATGGGACGGACGCGCAGAAACAACACTTCGAAGGAACTAATCGTGTATTTCACGGTCATGGTGCATTACTTCACTTTCGCAAGAGCACTGTGCGAGGACAGTGGTAGATATAAAAGGCGCCTTTGTAAAACCTACAGAGTATGTGACCGTGGCGCAGTACTCGTCGTGAGTCGGAAACGCTACCCGGCTAAAAAAAAAAAAAAAAGGCCGTGGCGTGCCCGGCATCTCTTGTCGCGGACCACGAGGTCGTAGGTTCGACACCCGTTCACGGAACTTTTTTTCTTTGTCTACTGATAATTTGTATTTTTTCGATGTCATTTCCGTGACAGAAATACGTCACTGAAGTCTTGGTGGACTCCGGCATAAAACACTTTCGTGTAAAAAAATGCAACAGAAAGAAATGAGTACGTTTGGCTGCCCTTTAAAAATTTCCGGTGTTGTCAGGGCACCGTTTTCTTTTTCTGATGCGTAAAAGGAGTCGTTGCCATAGAATCGGGGAATGACTAGCCACTTTAACGTTGCAGCTGGCCGGTCTTTCTTTGTCGCCGTTAGCAACGAACGCGGCAGGCCAAGCCAAGTAGTGAAGCGGTTTTGTTTTGTTTTGTTTTTCCCTCTGTTGTATGGCACGTACCCACTCTGGGGGATGGGCCAAGAATGCGTTGCTGAAACTTAAAGGCTATTCGAAGAATGTTAAATGGTTAAAAATATAATAAAATAAAAAAAAGAAAAAGAAGAGAAGAAATGGCAATAATAAGTAAGACATCAAATTAACACTTCAAAAATTATGCTATTGAGCTCGTATTACAGACTGCCGTATTAACCTGATCGGAACAATTTTGATGAGATTAGATAGATTTTACCGCATTTTAATAACGAGTAGTTTTGAGGCAAGATTAAAATGGTACACGTTTAGTGGTTTGCATGAAATTACACACGGCATCGAAGGCTCCCTATGGCGGTATCCCAACCCTTAGGCCCCGAAGCTTAGTACAATTTCTTCAGTTAGGTTTAAGCCTATTTTTTTAAGCGGAGTAATCAGCAGTCGTGATCTAATAAGTGAATATCTGCGACATGACAAAAAGTAATGTGCAATATTTTCTAATTCTCCGCAGAATTGACATAGGGGCGATATCGTCAGACCAGCTCTGTGTAAGTATAAGTTTAATGGGGGGGGACACGGCAGCGAAATCTGGTGATCGTTACTTCAGAATTCAGTGATGTTCCGTGCAGGGAATTTTCCCTTTTTCAGGGAATTTTCGACAGTCATTTTGGACGAAAGGGAAAAAGGGAATCTTCGCGATATTGCAGGGAATTTTGAGTGGCGGCGAAATTTTTTTTATAACGATCAAAAGACTGCGGACATGAGGCTTTCGCATGTCGCAATCGTTTCTGGCGCATGTAGCGCGCCAAACCACAGCCTCTAAGGTTCGTTTTTAAAGACCATAGTCTCTAAAAACCCAGTCAATATATATTCTAGTCACTTCACATTTATTTATTTTTTTCTTTACGGTAGTTTGCAGAACCGTTCCTAATCAAGTCAATAAAATGTTAAATACCACCACAAAAGCTTGTTTTATTTCACAATATTTAGTCACCATTATTGAAAAGTTGACGTGCTTTTTTGTACAAAATGTGGTGCATATAGATACAGAGCGTCTGCTAGGCACATTAATGTACGCCACGTCACTCAGTAACAAAAAAAAAAACAAAAAAAAAACAATAATAAACTTTTCTTCTTATGCAGTGGCCGTGTGCATAAGCATGTACAGCATTCCTTCCGCATCGCATACCGCTTAAAGCGAGCTCTAAGCTAGCTCCTTCGTAGTATTAAAAGCCGATCTCAGAGGCGATGCTTTGAGTTGGGCAGGAAAGAAGAGAAAGCGATGGGAAGAGCCTGAAACACGTCGAACGCTATATATATATATATATATATATATATATATATATATATATATATATATATATATATAAGCTTTTTTGTGCAGGGAAATATGCGGGGATTTTTGGCGATGTATGCGGGGAAAAATGCCGGAAATGGGGAATTTTCGGGCCTCGGAAAGGGAATTCTTCTGTCCAGGACGGAACATCACTGCTTCAGATTGTCTTGATTGGCTCCATTGAGACTTCCATGGGAAGTATAGATGCTTGAATTCCGTCCACTTTGTGTTCTGAACTTCTTTCTTTTGTTTTTGTCCTTTTCTTTCTTGCCGTGACGCAACTCCTGACTTCGCGCGGGATTCTTTTTTTTTTTATTAGCGCCAGTATGCCCTACGGCATAAGGTAAATAAACAGAAAGAGTTCTGTTTCCCGTATGAAGGCCAGGAGTGGTCGGTGCAGAGGACCGTGCGTCCAGCGCGTCAAGTCAGGTGGTCGACCAGGGTGGTAGTGAAGGCCGCGTAGTTGGCGGGTGCGAGCCTTGTGAAGGCCCGGACAGGTCCCCAGTAGGTGATCGAGCGTTGCCTCTGTGGCTGGGGCAACGCAGAAGGGGCATGTCGTTGGGGGAGGCTGTGCACCGGATGTCCATGTAGCCCGGATGGCAGGAGTCAAGGCGGCGCCCACACGAATCCTCCTGAGCGCAACCTCCTCTCGGCGAGTTAAGCCGCCGGGAAGGTCCGATCCACGCTGAGGAATGAGTGCACGCGTGGAGCGCCGGAGGGTTTCTTTGTGCAGAAGCAAGCTGTCCTTTGGGGACAAACGAAGCAGAGGCAACGGGTGTTGGACTTCTGCTGGGTGGCAAGCGGCATCTGCGTCCAGTTGAGCCGGTGCAGTCCGGCGGGTCCACAATACGCGGACAGGACAGGCGCACGAGTGAATCAGTCGGTGTATATCAGAGGCTATATCGAGGGAGCTGGTCACTTTTCGCAGCTCTCGAACTGCCTGCGTGGAGTCCGTATATATAAGCAGTCTATCGAGCGACAAGCAATCCACCTTGGGTATCATGACAGTTAACCCGTCCCGTATAGCAGCGAGCTCCGCCAACACCGATGGGAACGGTGCCTCTGTAACATAGGAGCATGTATGTTGCGCTTCAGGTACCGTGGGGCATACGAGGCTGGTGTGCAAAACGCAGTTATCGATAGCTGCGTCTACGTATACCGCTAGTGAGTTGTCGATGGTAGTGACGACGGGCTCCTGGGCCACTTGTCGGTTGGATTGTCGCAGACGAGTCAGTGGTCGGTTATCGCTGGCCTGAGCCTTGAGCCACGGTGGAACTTCTGTCAAGAGTGCGACAGGCTGTGGCAGCGTTGAATTGTAGTAGTGAGCTAGAGCCGCCGCCGCAGGAACAGCTTGACTCTTTAGGTGGCGAGCGATTCGACGCTGGTGTACGATTTCGTCGATGGTGTTGAGCTGCGCTTCCGCCTGGAGGGTCGCGATAGGTGTTATTCGAGGAAGGCACGTGATCGCCCTCATGGCCTCTCGGTTGGAGGTTTCCAGCAAGTCCCAATCTCTCAACGTTAGGCGTTGAAACTGAGCTTGATAAACAAGCCGAGGTTGCAGGATCGACCGCACTAAAACACGGGCCATTCGAGAACACGCACCTCCGGTCTTTTGAGAGATGCGACAAATGAGATGGAGGGTATGAGCACTCTTTCGACGAGCAGAGCGAACCCACGCGCTCGCAGAGCCAGATGCGTCCAGTTCGACTCCGAGCACACGGAATGTGGAGACAGTGGTCAGGGTTTGGCCATTTAGGCTCAAACAAATCGGCGTCTGCAGGAGGCGACGGTGACCTCGTCTGTTGGTGATAGACATGAATGCAGTCTTCGTGGCAAATAGTGTCAGTCCTATGCGCGCACACCAGCCCGAGGTCTTGTCCAAAGCACTCTGGAGTGCATCCTGCTGGCACTGCAGGTCTGGATATGGTGTCCACACAGTCAAGTCATCCGCATACAGGAGGAAGAAGGCATCGGGAATGCGTGCTAGTTGCCACGCGAGGGGCAATAGGGCAATATTAAACAGTATCGGAGCCAGCACCGAGCCCTGCGGTACACCCCGCTTCGTTACAAAGTGTCCGGTTCTTTCCTTGCCGATTCGGATGCAGAAGGTACGGTGTGCCAGAAAAGACACCAGTCCGCCTCGGTGGATCAGTGGCTAGGGTGCTCGGCTGCTGACCCGAAGGTCGCGGGTTCGATCCCGGCCGCGGCGGTCGCATTTCGATGGAGGCGAAATGGTAGAGGCCCGTGTACTGTGCGATGTCAGTGCACGTTAAAGAACACCAGATGGTCAAAATTTCCGGAGCCCTCCACTACGGCGTCTCTCATAATCATATCTTGGTTTTGGGACGTAAAACCCCACATATAAATATAGAAAAGACACCACAAAGTCGCAGACACGAGGTGGAAGTTGAAGCCATTGCATTATGCGAATGATCGCAGAGTGACTGACATTGTCGTAGGCCTTATGAACGTCCATGGCGAGGAGGGTTCGAATGCTACTTGATCTTCCTCCCGCGAGCACCATTGACGTCAAATGGTCTAGGCCATCTTCCGTGCCCAAATGCGGTCGAAAACCAATCTGGGCCGGATGGTACCAGGCGTGCTTTTCCAACCACCAGGAGATGCGCGACGCCAACATGCGTTCAAGAAGCTTGCACAACGTACACGTTAGAGCGATCGGCCGAAGATTAGAGAGGTTACCCGGGTGCTTTCCTGGCTTCGGTATCGGCACAACTTCGGCATGCTTCCATGATTCAGGCAGCTCTCCGGTCGTCCAAATTACGTTAAGCGTGTCCAGCAGCCACTGCAGTGCAGGGCCATCGATGTTTTTGAACACTTCATAAGAGATCCCATCTGGTCCTGGCGCCTTGCGTACTTTTGCCTGGTCAATTGCTGCCTGGAGCTCCGCCATCGTGTACGGCGCTTGCATGCCTTCGATGTCTGACTGACTGGGAGTCACGCCAACCTCCGGAGGCAGGTTATACGGACAGTCGAATGGCGGTGGGGCCTGGTCGTACGCTGGGAAGAAAGCCTTAGCTACTTCTGGAGCGAACTGGCTTGGCGTACATCCAGAAGACAGACACGCACTGGCCGCTGGGTCCGGCGTGCGGGCGCCTAATTCCATGCTCCGGAACGTTCGCCATATCGATGCGGATGAAGGCGATGGGCCGAGGGACGCACACCAGTCCACCCACCGTTCTCGGGAGAGGCGCTTCTCGCAGCGACGCGCTGCTGCAGTGAGTCTGTTGAGGTTATCACGAAGCACAGCGGCGGCCGGATCTCGGTTTAAAGCTAGTTATGCACGACGGCGTGCTGCCCACAGACGCAAAAGATGTAAATTCGGAGGTGGTCTGTTCTCCTCCACCCAGCTGGACTGCGTGGCGGCTTGTACAGCTGTGGTTAACACCTGCAACGGATCAGACGATGTAGCCGCAATCGAGGCGTTGAGTTCCTTGCGGAATAAGTCCCAGTCGGTTATGTGGCATTGGCGTCGGAGGCGGCGCTGACTATTCGCGGCCAAAGCGATTCTCAGCGGATGGTGATCACTCCCCCCAGCAGTCTGGTTCTCGGTCCCAGGATACGGCACACATACCCAACCACCACGAGAGATCAGGCGCATACGGTGGAGCACTGGTATGATTCCACTGACGTGTAGAAGTGGCCGGGGCATTCAAAAGGACAAAGTGTGCGTCTGTAAACGTGTCCAGCACGATGCTGCCTCTCGCACTGGAAGAAGGGTAGCCCCACGACTGATGAGGTGCATTGAAGTCTCCCCCGACTAGCACAGGGCACCCCGGGTAAGTTCGACGAAGATGAGCCAGCCACCCCAGACGCAGTCGAGGAGCGCTGTCACTATACGGACGCACGTAAACTGAAACCACAATCACGTCAGTACGCGGGAGTCTAACGAGCACTGCCACCACTTCTTGCCACTGGTTACACCACGACAGCAGGGGAACTTGCGTTTGAGGATACGAAGTCACGACATTCACTGCAGCCTTGCCTGGAGGTCCCAACGCATTGGTGCAGCGTCGATCAGGGATGGTTGGAGACGCATACGCAGTGAATCCGGGAACGCGCGGAAGCGAATTCGTTTCCTGTAGGAGCAGGCACCAGGCGGAGAGCTTCCCCAGCGCAAGGCGATGGCGAAGCTCTCCAACTTTACTTGCAAGTCCTCGGCAGTTCCACTGCAGGACACAGCGGTGTCGCGTTTCCTTCGAAGGATCGGTCACTGCAGCGGCAGGAGGTTGGCGAGCAGCACCTTTGACAGCTCTTGCAGTTGCTGGGCCACAAAGTGGAGGAGCTCTGCCGGGGTCAGCTTGGGTTGTGGTGGCGCGCTTGCGGAGGATGATTCAGGTACAGTGGCAGCGTCTGGTACCTGTGGACTGCGTGTCGCAGTTGGACCAGCGGGTCGAGCGAGAAGGTTTCGGCGTTGGGCGAGGCGCTTCACTTCCTTTTGGAGCTGCGCTATCTGCTGGCCAAGCTTCGACAGATCGTCTGCCGTCGTATCAGTCAATTTAGGCGTGCTTGCAGACTGCTGAGTACGTTTTTTGTCACGCTTGACGGCGTCGCTGTACGCAGGGCGATCATAGTAAGCATTGTCAGGTTGTACCAATGCTGTTGTGTCCTCTTCGGAGGGGGGACAACAGTTCAAACCGATTGCTTGTCGGAATGTCAGCATCCCTTTCTTCTTGTGTCACTGAACGCTGGCGGCACCTGCGTTGGCGGTGGGCTTTGATAGCCTTCTGTTTAACTGGACAGTCTTTGGACGCGATATCATGATCGTCCGTTTGGCAGAGCCCGCATCTGTATGTGGGCGTCTCGGCCGACTCCATGGAAGCGTCTGCGGATTGTGGACAAGAAGCTCGCATGTGACCGGTACGAAAACACCGGTAGCGGTGTACCACACCGGGCTTGTACACATGAAACTGTAGGATGCATCCATAGTACGTAATGCGGTTCGGTGGCGTTCGAGGACCCTGGAGAGTGACGAGGCACGTGCGTCCGCGGCCCATATAACGAGCTGTGACGATCGTGTGTGTGGAGCAGGTCAAAGCATCGACAAGACTCTCCCGCGACTCCCCTGGGTCAACACGAGAGACCACATACCGACACAAGTCCGAGCCGGAACTCAAGTACGCTTGCACTTGCACGGTAGAATCAGCTGTGGCTGGCAGAGTTCGCAGTTGGGTGAGGCGGTCGACATCCGTTAGCGAACGCACCCATACGGATATGCTGTTGGTGGCATGATGAATAGAGAAACCTTGAAACGTAGTGGTTTTTAGGCAGGCGCCGAAGGCTGACTGAAGGAGGCGATTTGATAATTTTGATACGTCGAAGCACTCACGTGGTTTTACCACGACCTTGTACTTAGAGTCGGAGCCGGGCAATGCAGAAGCTGCTGGAGAGGGGCATTCCCGCTTGCTGGCCGGTGTTTCAGAAGCAGGCAAACCATCTGCATCCATTTGTGAATCAGCCATGCGTTTCGCACTGCGTTTCGGAGTGGAGGCTGGTTGTGATGGCTGCATCATAGGCTCCGCTGCAGGCGGCAATACTGATTCATACGAAGAACGCGGGCGCGTTGCCGCCGCCCGATGCAACCGGCGAGACGCCGGTGCTGTCTTGGCGAACGTCCCACGCGCAACGTTGAAGCGAACGGCGCCAACGGTGGTTAGTCCAGGTGGTCGATGGTGTCCGGGAGAAGAGAGCCAGGGGGCGACCCCATGGCCTCGTCCAGGGTGTACGGCAGGTCTATCCTTTGCCTGCGGGGCCAGACAGCTAGTCGTGGTAACGTTCAGCCAGGGCGCAGACAATGCAGGAACGCCGGTGTGGCGATGATCGCGCGAGCCGGTGCTGTCAGCCGATATTCACGGAGCTGTCGAAACGCGTCCGTTCTCTTCGGCAGCTCAGCTGCGTCTTTTCAAAAGGATAAAAGTCATGCTGCACGTGGCGGAAGACACGCGAACTAAACGCCGATGTCCGGGAAAGCTGGATCTGTTTATGTCACTCAATTCACATTATATGGGGCAACGCTCGGGCAACATATGTGAGATACAAAAATGGTTTAACAATACAGTTATATAAGTCATAATTGCTGTAGAACAATACAAAACACCTACTAGCACATACCCTTTATATTAGTCGGCGACTTCAACGTAGACATTATGGACCTGAGGACCTAGCTTCACGCACTCGTCATCAATCACTTCGGGGAGATGCGTGGATATTTTTTTTGCCCCCCCCTTTACCTTTTCGGCGCCTTACAAACAAACAAATAAATCCAACCTTTCCTTAACCTTACCGCCGCGATAAGGTGGTGTTTCTAAAGGTAGCCCGGGAGGTACCTTAAGGCGCCCCTTATGCGGCGCCGTATGGCTGATTACGCAAACAGCTTTGCAAAGACGATCGGTTTCGTCGCACATTTACGAAAAGGTTATGTACACAGTCGGCATCCATATGTGCGATTAACGCTGCGAGTGCTCGGGAACAGCGAAATTCCATGGAAGAGTTCACCGATTGCATGTTGCTGAGCAGATCTCACATTTCGAAGCGAGCACTACTCCAGCATGTCCCCGAGCTGCTGCTGGAAACGATCCCCATTTACGTCACTTTCCCGTACACCACTCTACGGCGCAGTTACTTTCAAAATGTGAATAGTGACTTGGTACGTACTTTAGGCCACACTTCCCCGCATTATTAAACGTGATAAAAAAAAGTCACAGTTTCGCCACAAGGCGAAGCAATGAATGCGATAGCAACAAACTGGAATGTCAAGCGACGAATGGAAAGCAGGTCGAAACGTGCAGCGCGCTGCTCACACACACATGAGGCACGAAAACACGCACAGGACGAGAGAGAACTAACAACGTTCATAGCTCGACACTTAACGCGATGCTCAAACAAAAACGACGCACGAAACGTATTCACAGGTACAGACGAGCACGAACTAACAAGTGTCACAGTTGTTACTTCGCTGTGTTTGGAAAGCGTGTTCTTTTCGCAAAGGTTCACAGAGGGGGGACTGCCGCGAGCGAAGTGACCTTCGTGCGCTCGGTGACTACAACGCAATCGTTCCGGCGAACGCCCAATTCTCCCCCCCCCCCTCCCCCCCGAGAGATAAGTGCACGCAAGGGCGTCTACCCCCCCACGGAGCGAAGCACGCGAGAGGGCGTGAGGGAGATGAGTGCATGCGCGCGGGCGTCGCGTCGAGCGGGGCGGGCACCGAGCTAAGTTCCGCCGAGCGCGGCCTTTGCGCCATCTCGCTGGTAATGCTGAAAACACGCTGAAAACTCGCTGTATATAAATAGCTCGCCGTTTGAATGTTGAAGGACGTGAGCTTCCATGGCTCAGTGGTTAGCGCCGCGCGCTGCAGAGCGAGAGGTCCCTCGTTCGATGCCGCCCGTTGGAACCATTTTTCTGAATTCTTTTTCTTGGTGGCTTTTATAAATGTATAGATACATATACATATACGGGAGATGACGGCGGCGGCCGACGGCGACGCCGACGGCGAAAACCAGCCGAGAGTGTCCATATAATTGCTATCGCAATAAAAATTGATGCGGACAAGGCACGTAAGCGAACGTGTTTCACTGCAGGAAGGGATATATTTTTGTTTCAAACACTCGGGGCCGCTCCTGGTGACTAACCAGCATGAATAAGTAAACAAATATGTAAGCATTCAATAACAAAACATATGTATTACACGCACAAACATCCACACACTCACACGTGCGCATAGACGAACACGGACGGACGAGAAACAAACTAGGGGTCTGCGAATAGTGAAACTTCATAACGAATAGTACCGAATAGTGGCCAAAAATATTGAATTAGAATCGAATATCGAATTGCAAATTTACATGAAACGTGTATCGCCAGTTACGGCAAGACAAAGGAAAAATAGAGACGACATGGCGTGCTCGCAGCTTTAGTACGCACTGGTTCGGTTTTTTAAAATATTTTTTTCAGCTTTTGTGGGCGCGCAAGCATGTCAGAAGAGCCGTCATTCCAGTAAGCAACGCCACTCTTAACATCCTAAAGGTTCACAGAGGGGGGTACGGTAGCTAGTTTTTAAGTGAGGAGCACTTTCGGGGTCTGGGCTTTCGTATGCTGTCGTCTGATGTCATCGTATGCTGTCGTAGCCTGGCGCAACGCAAGCTAAACTGCGAATGACATAGCTATCTGCAGTATATTGAGCGCTCGCTCGCTCCAAGGAGAAGTCTTCTTTCTCTTGTTCTTAGAGCGCCTTGATGATGATAAGTGAGCGCTCGCTCGCGCCAAGGAGGTCTTCTTCCTCTTGTTCTTAGAGTGCCTTGATGATGATAAGTGAGCGCACGCTCGCGCCTACTTCCTCTTGTTCTTTGAGCGCCTCTATGGCGATAAGTGAGCGCTCGCCCGCGTCTACTTGTTCTTTGAGCGCCTTGATGACGATAAGTGAGCGCTCGCACGCGCCAAGGAGGCGTCTTCCTCTTGTTCTTAGAGCGCCTTGATGGTGATAAGTGAGCGCTCGCTCGCGCCTACTTGTTCTTTGAGCGCCTTGATGATGATAAGTGAGCGCTCGCTCGCGCCAGTAGAAGTCTTGTTCCTCTTGTTCTTAGAGCGCCTTGATGGTGATAAGTGAGCGCTCGCTCACGCCTACTTGTTTTTTGAGCGTCTTGATCACGATGAGTGAGCGCGTGCTCGCGCCAAAGAGAAGTCGTCTTCCTCTTGTTCTTAGAGCGCCTTGATTATGATAAGTGAGCGCTCGCTCGCGCCTACTTCCTCTTGTTCTTTGAGCGCCTTGATTATGATAAGTGAGCGCGCGCCAAGGAGGAGTCTTCTTCCTCTTGTTCTTAGAGCGCCTTGATGATGATAAGTGAGCGGGCACCAAGGAGGAGTCTTCTTCCTCTTGTTCTTAGAGTGCCTTGATGATAAGTGAGCGCGCGCTCGCGCCTACTCCCTCTTGTTTTTTTGAGTGCCTTGATGATGATAAGTGAGCGCTCGCTCGCGCAAAAAGAGAAGTCTTCTTCCTTTTGTTCTTAGAGCGCCTTGATGATAAGTGAGCGCGCGCTTGCGCCAAGGAGGAGTCTTTTTCCTCTTGTTCTTCGAGGGCCGGGATGATGATCAGTGCGGAGGACTTCAGGAGCCCAGGCTGTCGTATTCTAAAAATGTGGCTTACAAGTGTGGTAGCTTAGGGCTAGTTGGTTTGTAGCGCTCTTTCTGTCTACTCTGTCCTTTTTTTCTATGTTCGAGCGCTGCAAAAGCTTGTTGTATTCTGTCGTATGCTATCATCCCTTGGCGTTACGCAGGCAAAACCACGTCTAAAAATAGAAAAATATAGGAAGCAAGCGAGAAATAGAAAGGGAATGAAAGAAAGGGAAAATAGCAAGAAAAACAGAAAGAGAAATAAATAGACGAAGAGAAAGGAAGAAATCAATAGAAGTAAAGAGAGAAAGAAAATGCAGAAAAAAAGGCAAAAGAGAAAGAAAGACAGGAGAAAACAAAGAGAGAACCTAAGTGAAACAATGAAGGCTACCAAACTCTGCACTCCCTTCAGGCTTGGCACGCCTAGTGCGAAGCTACCTTAATTTTTCTCCCTATGGTCGCGCAATACGGCTCATCTGACAACGGTAATGTCGTCCTACATCGCCATGGACGCTCCGGGCCCAAAAATATTCGGGCGCCCGTTAACAGCAGCGCTTTAACAGCCGTCCCGGAACAATGGGAGTTTCTGAACGAGTGGCACGGTGCATCAGTAGCGACTGCGCAGCGTGAAGAAATTCTCACTTGCGAAGCCAATCACTTAGGGTATGGCGGACCAAAGTGTTACTGCGCTTGCGGCGTACGGCATTGAACTACGCAAGAAGTCCGTGCCTTCGTTGCAGGATTGGAGTTTTTGAAGGGCTTGACTACTTTCTGATGTTTTTCTTACGTGCGCAAATGACACAATCTCCTTTCAAATCAGCACGCACTCGCTCATGAACCAGGATATTGGTGCAAATTTTAACGAAAGGCCTACTGTAACGACGTTAGCGTTTGTTATTGCCACCCACCCTAAGCAAGTTACAGCATTGCCTTTGTCGCGTTTTAGATATTCACAGTGTCGAATCATTCGAAACTATGAATACTAGCTATTCAAAATTGGAATCAAATTATTCGATTAAGTATTATTCGACTCGAACTAGAAACTCGAATATTCGCACACCCCCACCGTAAGACAACAGATATCCTATCTTCACGTTCCATCTGCGGAAAGTCGTTCATTCAAAACGCCGCAACAGCGTGCATTATTTGCTTGCCATAAAACACGAAAATTTGGTTGTCGAAGAAATGTGTTAGGCGCTTGATCGGGCAATTAAAGCATTTTTAGACAACAGATAACTTTCAAATGCCTATAGGCATATAGGAAGACGGGAAACTTTCGGTTTTTGAGAACCTGGAAGTCAGACAAACAGCACCATGTCCTTTAGGATGAACAAACTCTACTAGGGTTGAAAGGCATGGAGGTGAAATGCAACTGGAAACGGTCACTCCTTGCAGCTGTTTGTGTAGGAGCTTGTCGAAGTATATATATATATATATATATATATATATATATATATATATATATATATATATATATATATATATATATATAAAATGAAGGGATAACACAGGACCCGGAAGTAACAGTTAAAAAAAATATATATATAATATATATAGTTCAAAAAATATATTTTTTTGAACTATATATATATATATATATATATATATATATATATATATATATATATATATATATATATATATATATATATATATATTGAAGGCCTCCGCATCCGATCAGGGGGGAGGGGGGGGGGGGGGGAGGGGGGCGCCAGCCACAATCCGCACGACACGAGCCAGAAACGCTGGGAATAAGAACCGCTTTTAAATCACGACTCAGAAGAATCTCACCAAGCCTTCCAGGCCGGCACAACACGGCGCAAGTGCATACTAGCGAAGGACGAAAAGCCCGGAACGAACAATTCCCGCAGACTGGCGGTCAACTGAACATACGACGAGAAACGTAAAGGCAGGAAAGCAAACGAACTCACACGCAACTAGCAATACAAGACGAGCCAACGACTCGCCTGAGCGGACGCCCCAAACCGGCGTGGCCTCTGCTCTACAGCGCTCACGGAGGAAAACCCTGGCGCGTCGCGCGACCATCATCGCATCCCCCTGCCTGGCGGCCAAAGGCCCGCGGGCTCGTCTCACCTCCCTTCTTATCGGCTAGCGTCAATCTCGCCCGCCCCCCTGTGGCTTTTTCCAACGCTGCCGCTCGTCACGCGCATGGCCAATGCAGCCTGCGTTATCCTGGCGCCTGCTTCCAGCGTGCGTGCTGCAGATAAGGGCCCATAGGCCTGACACTACCCCCCCCCCCCCCCACACACACACACACAAGAATGGGCACTCCTCTGAGTGCCATAGTCCGCAGACTACTAAAGGCAATAATGAACACCACATAAATTGGAAAGACTAAACTGAGAAGCAGTCCCGGATTAGTCCACGCATGTCGCATGTCCTTGTCCTGATGGGTGCGCCGAACGGAGCCTGCACACATCACACATCACATCACAATTCGTGACCTGTCATTGTCCCGATAGTTGCACAGAACGGAGCGTTCACGTGGCTTGTGTCGTCGTTCACAGCAGCCGGTGTCGGCGTTCCACGAGGGCTGTCAGCCTTGTGCTCTGTCGCAGGCTAGGTGGCACTGAAATTGTTGCGGGGTGTTCTGCGAAAGGCAAGATTACAGGAGCAGGACAGCATAAAAGCACCGCATCTTGATTGACAAACAACGCATACGTAGGACAGCAATGTCGGCGATAGCGGGGAAATATGTTTACGCGTCTAGTGGGCGCTCGTAGCAAGCTCTGAGGTCGCACACGTTTACAGAGCCTGTTACTCGACCACCGCGTTTGCTTTTTGAGAAGGTATGGCAACCTAGAAATCTGCTTTGTAATCACGTAAGGACCATCCCATCGTGGTGCGAGGGAGGCAGCAAACCCTTTTGCTGCATCACTGAGTGGATGCGTGCGGCGGAGCACCACATCACCGACCGCGAACTATAGTGGTCGCCTGCCCTTATTATATTGGTTGCAATGTTCCAGGCGGGCTAGTTCCGAGTTCTCCCTGGCCTCCCGCAAAGTTTCGCTCCAGCGACTGGAAAGATTTTGCGCGAACGTCGCGTAGTTGCAGCGCGATGACTCCGAGTCATGGGTGAGCGCATGTTGGATAGGAAATTTGAGCTCGCGACCTAGTAGGATGGCTGCCGGAGTAAAACCAGTTGAACGATTCACTGTTGTTCGCGTGGCAAATGCCATTTCCTGTACGCGGGTGTCCCAGTCCCTGTGCCGGTCAGTGAAAGCCACCAAAATCATTTTAATGTTTCTGCTGACGCGCTCAGTAATGTTGGCCTGAGGGTGGTAAGGTGTCGTTCTTTTGTTGTGTACGCCAAGAGCTTTGCAGGTGTCCGCAAATATTAGATGCGAAGCAGCTCTTTGACTAGCCTGTGTAACGCTGTCCCTCCGTGCGTCCGTACGAACGCGCCGCAGCGCACTCCCCTCGCCGCAGGTGTTGGAGCGGTGCCAAGTAGGTCAAGGCGGTGACGTCACGCTTCCCTCGCAATGCGCGCTGACTTCACTCTCTCTCTCTCGCCTGCCGCGCGCTCGCCGCAGCGCCCGCAGCTGCCGCCTCGTCCGTTCGCCCGCAACACCTGCCGCTACCGCCGCTCGCTACACCGCCGACTCGTCGGTTCACGCGCAAAAAATTAACACCATCTTCCCAAAGGGAACCCTGATGGGATGCGAAGCAGCTGCGTTGCGCACGGGTGGCGTCACGGGTTGAACGGCGCTAACGCAGTTGCTGCGGTAAGCGCTGGAAGATTCGTTTGAAGCGATGGCTGGCGTAGGTCTTGTCGTTTCTTCAGAGTGGACACGGGCGCTGGACCGGAGCTGGCGCGTTAGCGCCGTTCAACCCGTGACGCCACCCGTGCGCAACGTTGCTGCTTCGCATCCCATCAGGGTTCCCTTTGGGAGAGTTCATAGTTTCTTTGATGCGCTGCAGATGACGAGACGAGGACGCTAGGACGATACAGGGACACAGGACAGGTGGTGCGCAAACTTACAACTGGTTTATTCACATCTTGCGAAGTGTCAAATATAGGTTAACAATCAGATAGGATGGATGGGGAATGGCGAAAAGGGGTGAAAAGAAGTAGAGATAAGTCACGCATATGACGTATGCCATCTTGAGCACAGACAAATTTTCGCAGGTCAGCGCACGTCACTTTCTAGAAATTTAATTTCCGCTTGTGTTAAATGTAACGAGGGTGAGCTGACGCATTGCTCTTTTGCAGCTAAGATGAAAAGGGCTTCTTTTATCTCCCTAGTGTCTTTGTCACCACCACGTGCTATCAACGTGGTGTCGCGGAACTTCGGCGTGCAGGAACATCGTTTGCAATGCGCCGCGAGGTGACCAGCTCCTTGTAATTGCTGGCAAGCGTATCTATGTTCTAAGAGCCGTTCATTGATACAGCGTCCTGTCTGGCCTATATATTTTTTACCGCACGTTAATGGGATACTATATACAGCCTTATTGGCACATCGCACGAAAGGTTCTCGGTGGTTTATTGAGCACTGTTTCTTCGATCGGCTCTCGTTCACTGCTTTGCAGAGCCCCTTAAGCTTATGCGGCGCTGAAAACAAGACATTCACTCCATATCTTTGCCCTACTTTCTTGAGCCGGTGCGATATGCCGTGCGAATACGGAACTACTGCCGCCTTGCTGAAGTCAACTTTACCCCTTTCTTTTTCTTCGACTGCGCGTGGGTTTTTGGTCTCTTTCAAAAGCTTTTCGCTGATTGCTACAAGCATGCTTTGGGGATAGCCGCTGTCTTTTAATCTCTTAAACTGGTTGTTGAGGCTATGCCCTAGAAGATGGTGGCAGGATTTTTTGAGCGCTTGCCGCATGCATGACAATGCTATGGCTCTTTTGATGAGCTTTGAGTGGTTAGACTGGAAGCTTAAGATTTCTTTCTTTCCTCTGGTTTTATACTGCCAGCACGTGTGCTGCGTTTCAAGCCTTATTTCTATGTCGAGGAACTGCATTCTAGATTGCTCTGGGGTTTCGCAAGTGAAATCAAGACCTGAATGTGCTGTTTGGAACGCTTTGACGACATCGTCAGTGTTACGTACTACGCCTGGTTTGAGGCACACTAAGAAATCGTCTACGTATCTGAAACATGCTGATATGTCAAGGTCGTTCATTTGTTGGGCTAATTTACGATCGCCTTCTCCCAGGAACAGGTCGGATAAAACCGGAGCGATACAGGAGCCAATTGAAATGCCGTCTCTTTGCTTGTAAAAATTGCCATCATATTCAATTATTTGTGAACGTAGGTAAATTCTCAACAAGTCTAAAAATACGTCTACGCCACAGCCACACTGATTCTGAAATGTCACACAACCATACAAGTTAATCGCAGATTCAACAGCACTTAACACAGCGCGTTGCGGAATGTTGAAAAATAAGTCTTTGGCATCAATGGAAAAACAGCTTACAGTAGTGCGGTCCTTAAGGTACTCCACTACGGCGTCGGAGTTCCGGATCCTGAAAGGGTCTTCAATAGGTAGGCTCCCTAGTTGAATCTGCAACAAATTCGCGACACTCCTTTGCCACGTCTCCTTGTCTTCTATAATAACACGAAATGGGTGTCCGTCTTTATGCGTCTTGACAGAGAAGAAGGGCTTGAGGCATAGTTCCTTGCTTAGGCGTACCGCTTTTTCTAGCTTCTCAAGTTGCGCCACAGAGCACAGATGCACTGCTTCTTTCTTCAATTGCTTCGGTTTAATTTCATTCTTCGCGGCCTTGAAGTTCTTTTCTATCGCACGAGTAGCCAAGTCTTTGTACGTTGGTTCGTCTATGACCACGAACGCTCCTGTCTTGTCAGAAAGCAGAAGCTTTAGACTTCGGTTCTTCATAAACTTGACCACATTTGCAGATTCTAGCTCTCTACGCTGTCGGCAAATTTTGTTGTAGCTCGTGCCTTTTAACATTTCAATGACGCAAGCAGACTTTTCTTCGTCGGGAGCGCATCTAGCGACTGCTCTTGCCATGCTGAGAAAACTGAAATGGTCAACGTGCGGTGGGGCAGCAAACTTCGGCCCTTTTTTTTAAAATGCTAGAAATTTCATCCGCTATAGACGTCCCGGATAGGTTAACCAGTCCTGCCTGGTCCTCTTTATCCCTTGTCCTCCGTCTAGGCAGGCTACTGAAAGAAGCCTTCCAAAAGAGAAAAACATTTATTTATGCAGGCCTAAAGGATCATCCTCGTTGGGTGGGAGCCCTTAGTTCAGGGCCCCATTGGCTCGCGCCACACCACGTGCCCGCTGGATCAGCTGACGCTGGTCCTGCGGCTCTGAGCTGGTCAGCGCAGTCTCCCAGGAGGAATGTGAGGGTGAAGGAATAGGGTGAAGGAATTGTGAGGGTGAAGGAATTTGGCTGTTACGATGTCCTTCAATTAGTTCACGTATGATGTTGTGAACTCCAAGTCGTAGAAGGAGCTGCGTTAATGCGTAATGGGGCAGTCCCAGAGCAGCCTTTAGTGCCGTGCGGAGAAGAGTATCCATCCGGTTTGTCTCGGTTTCAGTAAGGTTGTGGTAGGGGAGGTGGTATACGTCAATCTGATTATGATGAGGGCTTGCACCAATAGGAGAGCATCTTTTTCGCGAAGTCCATGTCGGTTGTTGGTAATACGTTTAATCATATGAGTCACTTGGGCGATTTGTTTGCGCAGTAGTTGGAGGGTATATGTGGCCTTGCCGTTGTGTTGTATATGAAGGCCTAATATGCGGAGTCTATCTACCCTTGGAATAAGGTTTCCATTCAGATGCACCGTAACGTCTGGTGATACGTTGGTCCTTTTTCGGCGTTTAAACACCAGCAGGAGTTCCGACTTCTCAGCTGCGCAAGTGAGTCCTCCGGCTAAGGCATACCCTTGGACCACATTTACAGCGTCCTGTAGTGCGTATTGAATGGCGCCGTCTGACCCTTTGCTTACCCAGATTGTGACGTCATCGGCGTAGAGCGCATGCTGCACGTTCGAAATTTTGTCTAGGAGTGGTGGTAGCTTTGCCATGGCCACATTGAATAGGGTAGGTGATAAAACTGAACCTTGCGGAGTACCTCTGCCGGAAAGCCTTATAGTGCCTGACCGAAGTTCCCCAAGGCCAATGGTTGCCGTGCGGTCAGATAAAAACGCTCGTACGTAATCGTAGGTGCGTTTACCACATCGGGAGGATGCAAGGTTGTTTAAAATGAGGTCGTGTGAGACATTATCAAATGCCCCCTTAAGATCCCAGGCCAAAATTGCTCTAGTTCGAGCCGCACTTGGGCCATCCATGACATCTTCCTTGGAAGATGGTGTTAATTTTGCTGCCTGTGAAATATGTGGCATTATCTGTTATTACCGGCTTTGGAAAACCGAAGCGAGTGAACGTCTGCAGCCGACAATGCCAGATTACTTTTGAATCCAGCCGGCGTAACGGGTACAGCTCTACCCATTTAGAAAAATGGTCAGTGGCTACTAGTAAGGATCGACACCCCTTAGCTGATCTCGGGTATGGGCCCATTGCGTCACAGGCAAATATTTCCCATTGGTACCTGCTTTCTACAGACTGCATGAGGCCCGGTGGTTTGCCTCCCCTCGGCTTTGCGGTCTGGCAGGTAGGGCAAGTGCGAACGTATGTTATGACGTCCTTTCTCATGTGCGGCTATGTGGCGACGCGACACAACTTTTCAAATGTTTTCTTGCCATCACTGTGACCAGCGAAGCGTGTGTCATGAAAGTACGCCAAGAAAGTTTTGCGTAGTTTCCAAGCAATGAAAGCGCGGAACGGGGACTCGCCATCATCGGTCTCAAGTGCGGGTACGTAAAGCAAGAGCAGGCCGTCATCGGCTTGCAAGTAGCTGCCATAGGTATTTGCAGACCGTGTGTCCCCGGTGGGACTGGCCGCGCCCTGGGCACTGCACATCTGCTTGCACTGGTCGTCGCTTCTCTGAGCACCGAGGAGCTGCTGTCGCGAGACCAGTGTTCCCCAGGCATCTGCAGGCACTGTCACAACCAGGACCTCGGGGGCCGGTTCACCATCCCCGGACAGTGGCGCTCGGGAAAGCGCGTCAGCCATTTTGTTGCCGGGGCCTTTCTTGTATTCCACTCTGTAATTATATTTCTGAAGAGAAAGAGCCCACCGGGCCAGACGACCGGAGCTTTGACAGCCATGACAGCGCCTGGTGATCTGTCTGAATCGTAAATGCAGCTCCATCCAGATACATATCGAACTTCTTCAGCGCGAATACGATTGCAAGGCACTCTTTCTTTATTACGGTGTAGTTACTTTCTGCGCTCGAGAGCGTGTGGCTCGCAAATGCTAGAGGGTAAATCTCATTTGATACTCTTGGAGCAAAACTGCTCCAAGGCCGTATTCACTTGGGTCCGTCTGCACAGTGAAGGGTAAGTTTAGGTCAGGAAGGCGCAGCCGTGCTGTATCAGCGATAGCCTCCGACAGAGCCTGGAATGCTTCCTGCTTCATGTTAGTCCAGGACCAATGGGCACCTTTGCGCAGGAGCTGGGGAGGGGGTCTTGCCAGATCGGCGCCGTGAGGAATGTATTGGCGGTAGAAGCCCGCTATACCCAAAAACCGTTGCGGGCTCCGAACGCCCGTTGGTGGTGGAAAGTGCAGGATAGCCTGAAGTTTCTGTTCATCTGGCCGTATTGTGCCTTGCTCGACAATGAAACCTTAAGGTTGATCCTGTTTGAGACCAACTGAACTTTCTGGGGGTTGATGGTGATGCCTGCATCCTGCATTTGTTGTAATACAGTGGTTAGGTGGATGAGGTGCTCATCGAAGGTTTCCGAAAAGACTACCACGTCATCCATGTAAGCCATTGCATAGTTGAATTTGGCATCTCGAAGCACAATGTCCATGATACGCTGAAATGTGGCCGGTGAATTGCACAATCCGAAAGGTAAGCTCGAAAATTCGAACAATCCTCTGTGGCAAGTAAATGCAGTTTTCTTTCGTTCGATGCACCAACCCATTACAAAAGTCTCAGGAATAATTCTTCATCGTTGTCAGCCACAGCATCAACAAAGTACACATAATGCGTTACAAGTGTGTAGTGGGTGAATGACGAATAATGGCATAGTGGACGCTTCCCCACTACACAAAAATTATGATGATTTATGGCGTAGTGGGTACCACGCAAGTGTGCTTGTAGTAGTTGCCCCAAGAGTGTTTAAAAAATTGGGGGGATCCTTAAGCTTCGCCTTTAAGAGTTGAACGCGATAGCGATATCCTATCCCTAGTGTGTACTTCAATCACTTAGTGCATACTATGTAATGGGTAGCATGCTTTCAACCACGAGCAATTATGCGCGGGAAACGCGGGAAATGTTTTCGAACTTGCTATGCACCCATTGCGTGGTTTTAAGGGAATACGCGCAGTAACGTGTGTGCCTTTTGTAATGTATGGACGGCTTTTAACCACAATGTCATGATATTCACATCCACTGACGCCCGATGGCAATGTACGCTTGTACCACGTAATATTACTGAGATATTACATGTTGTATTGTGACGATTGTATACAGGAGGCGTTTGTTTGAAAAGCAAGAGTTATTTTCGCTGCATTTCCAAGCAGAGGAAGTTATTTTCAAGGTAATCCCAAGCAGAAGCTTGTCTGTGTGGTAGAACACCTGCTTGCCAGGAAGACGGCCTGGGTTCTATCCTCATTTGGACCCGGAAATTTTTATTATTTATTTTATTTGCATCTTTCTCGATTTTTAGGTAACGGCAAGATGATGATTTTTTCGCTCACAACCAACGAAGCCGACGCTGACACCGACGCCGGAATTTCTGCGAAACGAGCTCTTTAACGCTACCGCGTTAAAAGGTTCTAGACAGGCCGCTCTTCCAGCTTTCGCTGTGACTGTGCTGCGTGGTCCGCGCAGGCCCGGCGTTTTTTTGCGCCGTAGTTGTCCGCCGCCGCCGCCGGTGTCCGTAACCACTATCGCGCAAAATAAGAACAAAAGCTAAATAAATAAAAACACCTATGACAGAATGGGAATCGAACCTGGGGCCTCTGCGTGGCAGCCCAGGACTCTACCACTGAGCTACGCCGGTGCTTGAAACTGCGTTGCAAGCTGACCCTATGCAGGCTTCATGTCGGGTAAGGAATCGCGTTAACATGTGTAATAAAATGTTTTAGAATAGTAAAGTAACAACCAGGCGTCACACAATGCGTAATGTGCAACGAGTGGGTCGTTCAAAGCTCCCAGCCGTTACAAAAGCCTCAGGCATAATTCTTCATCGTCGTCAGCCACAGCATCAACAATGGGCGCATAATGCGTTACAAGTGTGTAGCGGGTACCGCCCTTTTCCGAATAATGACGAATAATGGCGTAGTGGACTCTTCACCACTACACAAAAATTATGATCATTTATGGCGTAGTGGGTACCATGAAAGTGTGCTTACAGTAGTTGCCCCAAGAGTGTTTAAAAAAGGCTTTAGAAAGGCCACTCTTCCAGCTTTCGCTGTGACTGTGCTGCGCGTTCCACGCAGGCCTGGCGGCTTTTTTTAAGCGCGCAGAGCTCCGATATTGAGTTCTCGTCGATTTGTAGCCGCACAGTGAGTACGCTGACCGTTCGGCGCTGGATGACGAAATAAGTGGCGCGTTTTTTTTTTTCTTTTTTTTGGTCCGAAAGTTGCGCCAATGATTGCGGCTGAGCCTCTCCGTGGTCTCTGCTCATGGATACGCTAGCAGACCATTCCGCGACGGCACCCATAAAAAAATGGCGGACGCGCCCCGTGTTGCTGGAGCACGAAGCATTGTGAATACTCCGCATTCTGCATTTAATGTAGCGCTAAGGCCGCTCTTGTCTGGGGATTGTTGTAGTTATAAATCGGGCGCCTGACGCAACTCCACTAGCGCGCAACCTGAGGAAGTGCAGAGCATTAGTAACCCGGTGATTACCTTGACAAATGAGCGTTTGCCTAGGCGGTGGCGCCCTCTCTTGAGCGGCGCGGGTATCAGCCGGACGTTTGAAAAACGTTTTTCGCGATTTTGGTTAAAATGTTGCGGTGAATTTTTTTCTTATTTCTGTGGTCGCTATTATTCTCGACCTTGTTACTTTATGTTGCACTGATTTTGGACATTGTTAGCATTGTTTTATGCTTGTATTGACCGCTACGATACGTGCGACATGAGGCAGTGGATGGACGAGAAGCTGGGAACCTAAAGTGCTACGCATTTAAAGGAACCCGTTTGCTCGCAGCTGCGCTCGCTCATGGCTCTTCCCCCTTGCACGGTAAGGAGGAGCACTTTGCGTGGAGGAGACGCGAGCGGACGAACGGAGCATAGTGAGTGAAGCGAACGATGGCGTCTTTTGACGCCATCATCAATAGCGTGTTACTCCGCTATTATGTCACCGTATGAAAAACTCCTCGCGGAGTCAACGGGTTCTACAGAACTGCAACAGCACATATCTACCTCTGGTTGGTTTTGGGCCCTTTCATTGCAGCAATCGTTCGGAGGAGGCGAGGGACGATAAATACATTGGCTGAGAAGAGAAAAGAAGATGGCTTTGAGTCGTCTTAGGCGAATGCATAAGGGACCCTGTGATTTTGCCGTTTAACGCTTAAAGGTGCACGTGAAACAACTGAAGCAGAATAGATCAATTAAACAAACGATGCATACCTAAATACGGCGTCTATCTGTCCCTCTGATCAATAGATTGCATATTTTCAGTTAATTTCATTAAACGACGTAGGTCTGTAGATAGCGTTGTGCGCACGGCTGATGTAGTGACGAATCATAAGGCAGTGCATATATAGCTTGGCGTTTTGGAAGATAAGTGTGTTGAAGTTCGGCGCTCTATCTGTCCCCTCCGTGTTTTTTTCGCGTTGAGTTGAAACTTAATATTATGCTTCACCAGCAAGACGAATTGTTCACTGTGATTCAGGCTTTAGTTTTACAATTGTTACAACTTTAAAACGTATCCCTATGTGCAGGCAGGAAGCGCCAACTTCAGACCCCACTGCAATCCAAGAAGTCGAGGCTCTGCTTCAGGGAGTATGGGATCGCTCTACCGGAAAGACACTCCAGCCTTGCTCAGCGATTGCGTGGCGTGATCAGTTGCTTGCTGTCCAAACTGAAGAGGCGGCAGATGTACCTACAGAGGAGGCGCCGGATGTGCCAGGAGAAGAGGCGCAGGGTGTATCAAGAGAGGAGATACCAGATGTGCCAGTGGAGCCGCTAGGAGGTGGCATATGGGAGCGAAACCACATCACGCAACATCGTGGCACAGGTATATGTAACCAAATAAGGCATGAGGCATGCAGTACAGTGTGGTAGACTTGCGGTTTCTTCTAGCGCCGGCAAGTTTAGTGCGATTCTATCCACTTTTATCCCTGGGAATTTCTAATTTCTTCACTTCAGGCAATCACATGTAGGCTATAAGCAATATTCCACTTAAAGAGGAAATTTTTGGTCACTTAGAAACATTGTAGCTTCGTACTCGCATGCGCAAAGTATTACGGGTGATTCGCGCAAGTGGCGGTTAGACCGAGAAATTGGGGGGGTGGCGGTAAGGTAGCGAGTGTAGCTGTTTTCCCCGGGTCGAGGCGAACTCCACACTTGCTTATGACGTGGCCCAAAAAACAAGAGCTCCTCGTACGTGAAGCGGCACTTTTCTGGCTTTAAAGGGGTGGTGCCATCAACTTTCGAGGCTACAAGAAGCCTGTTGTGGGTTTCCTCTGTATGCAAGGATACTCCACACGAAGGGTGGGACAGAGCAAACGTTTAGAATATATTTTAATTTACTTCCAAAGTGTACCAAAATTCTCATTTTCCCGATCGAGACCCATCGCTAGCGCGCCAACACTGACGCAGCTCTATAGGAGGGGCATCGAAAGTTGTTGTGACGTCGCACCAGATTTGTAGTGACGTGAGTGACCTCTGGACCTGTGTGCGAGAGGAGACAATACTCAGCACGACATGTGTCACAGCCTTAGTTGGTCACGTGACCAAGCCTACTACACTGCAATGCCACTGCCCAACTTGGCGCCCGGAAACCGAAAGTTGTCCATATAAATAAGGTGATATTAAACTATTTGGCGTGCATACGTGAATCTTGGTGCGTGTATCATGCTTCCTAGAGCTATAAGAAACGCTTGCAGCGAAGAACGCGCAAGCCACAAATCTGGTGGCACCACCTCGTTCAGGTGAGTCCAGTGGTCGTGTTGGCTTGCAATACAGCTTCAGGGCGCAGGAGCGGTTCGTGAAAGTTTGAGACATACATTAAACCGCCCCCCAAGTACACAAGGCAAGTCTGCCTCTTCAAGGCCACCAGTACTGTATCCATAACGTGTTGGTAAGTCGCAGGTGCCCAGCAAACACCGCAGGGCACGACAGTGAACTCGAAGTGGCCGTATGTGTAGGCTAATGAAGGCAGTCTTCTATCCGTGTCTTTCATCGACTTCGATTTGCCAGTAGCCTGTCTTGAGGTCTATCGAAGAAAAATACTTGGCGTTGTGGAGTCGGTTCGAGGCTTCGTATATTCGCGAGATGGAATTCACGTACATATTCGTGATTTTATTCAGGCGATGGTAATTGTTGCAAATGCGTTGGATTTCACGCTTATTCTTCACTGACACCGAGGGAGATGCCCACGGAATCTTGGACAGCTGGATGATGTTGGCGCGTAGAGTTTCGTCGACTTTACAGCCTCGCGTTCTTGCGTCGAAACTATGCACGGGCTTTGACGGAGCACTTTCTTTTGTTATGGTGCGACAGGGGTCTGTCCAATTCTTGACGACGCCGGGAAGCAGTCGTTGCATTTCTGTTCTCCCTTATGTTTCGGATGGCTTGGATTTATGTCGGAAGCTGATTGGGGGCCTCGGTTCGTGTAAGCACGTTCGGTAGCATTGAAGAGGGCAAAAGTATTACTGGCGTATGTAGGCGACCGTCGTATCAATGTTGAGGTGCCTGTATTCGTGGCTGATTTCTCAGCTTCGCTTTCACATGAGCGGTTATGTTGTGGACATCAATAAGCCCGTCGGGGTCGGTGGGTCGTCGCCTTGTGTTAGGGTTAGTTCGTGGCGTAGGATGACGGCTGATTCGCTTTGCTCTGTCACTGCTAGATTGTGTCGTCAGGTCTTGCTACGATGGCTTACCCTCATGAATGCTATCTCTGGTCGGAAGGGAGTTGTTACCTTTTGTAGCGAGAGCTACATTGGCCGTATTCTTGGCGTTTCGCTGTGGCCGGTGTCCGCACCGCTCGCCACGTCATCTGGCATGACGTCAGAGGAGGAGCCAGTAAAACCGCGTTGCAACCACGTTTTTAGTTGAAGGTCAGCGGGGTGTGTGCGTGCGTGTTCTACTCTGTCCACGTTCAGTCGCGCTGTTCAAATTTGACTGAGAAGGAGCCAGCGTTATATCGTATATGTAGAAGGGGCGGCTCGGAGAGATTCGTCGCCAGATATGGATATTGAGTCGAAGAGACTGACAGAAGCCAGGCTTCGTCGTCGGAACGAAACCAAAGGGAGGCAGCGAGCCGAGGAGACGGAGGAAGAACGAGCCGCACGCCTTGAGAAGCGTAGCAGTGCAGAGAACCAAGCTAAATAATAGACAGATTTAGTTGGGCGTCGGCAGCATCTCTGCGGACGTAGCCTGCCAGCCATTTGCTACGGAAGGCTGCGTCTGCAAGGCGGTTACGGATGCGGACGCTCAACTAAATCTGTCCAAAAAGATTAACCGTTCGTCTCGCTATGCACACCCAGGCATAAATGAGTTAAGCCACAACCAATTTTTATCTTTCCTCGTTCAGGAAAGATAAAAATTCCTCGTTCAGCAACAACACTTCCATTGGTTGCTACCCCAAAATATTCCGATAAGGGCTGGAACATCGGCTCCTCGTTCGTCCGTGGCAGTACCGGTGATGCGGCGAGATGTAGCGGCCGGGTGACGGTGAATGGGTTGTGTGGTGGTGGTGTGCGCGCCAACGAGCGGGTGCGCCTGTGTGTGTGTGGCGGCGGCAAAAGACGACGAAGACGAGGACGTTCATGCACGCACGTGCAGAAAAGAGAGGCAAGAAAAGAGGAGTCGCGTGCATGGAAGAAAAAGAACTGGCAGACGGTGTTGGGCGTTCGACACAGTCGGGTGACCGGGCCCGAGTGCCGACGTTATCGGACGCGACCACGAGTTGAAGTTTCGGGCTTCACGTGGCCGTTGACTTCTCCCGCCTCCAACGCTTCGCCTCTTCAAGCCTCCGGGTTGTTCGTCTGCCTTCTCAAGCCGTCGCTGACCTCCTAAAAGCCACCCTGCGTCGCTCGTCAACTCGCCTCGCACAACGCACCCGGCCTTACTGTGGGTGAGCCTCTGCTGGCTTTGACTGACTTCTTACCGCGACCCTTCAGCGACCGTTATTAGTGTGCATTTGCTTTTCCTTTGTGTTTTGCGCGGTTTCCTCGTTGTGTGTGTGTGTGTCTTTTCCATGTTTTCAATAAAGTGTGGTTCCTAAACTTGCAACCAGCCTCGTCGATTGGTGGGACCGTTTGCGCTCCCAACCATAAGTACCTTGAGAACCACACGTTCCCATTACAATGGCGTCCGCGACAGGACGAGGCTGATTGTAGGTTTCCATTGATGTACGAAACATGGATCTGAAAGACTTAGTAAGGTAGGCCTAACCGGGGACGCGCTTCAAAAGTGGGTGGAGCAAGAACAGGCGCGTGCCCGAGAGGAGCGTGCCGCTGAACGCGATGCAAGGCGCGAGCAGGCCGAGCGCGAGGAGCGGGCACGAAAACAAGAATCGGACTTAGCTCGTGAAAAGGCTGAACGCGAGGAGCGCGCCCGAAAAGAAGAATTAGATTTGGCGCGCGAGAAGGCCGAACGCGAGGAGCGCGCCCGAAAAGAAGAATTAGATTTGGCGCGCGAGAAGGCCGAGCGCGAGGAGCGCGCACGGAAAGCAGAATTAGACTTGGCCCGCGAGAAAGCAGCGTTAGAGGAGAAAATTTTGTTGCTTCGCTTACGTCTCACAGAAGCTGAAGCGGGTTCGGGTAGACGCGAGGAACCGGCCTCCGTCACTGATCGTTCCGTGCCAATACAAATATGCCCCCCGGAATTTTATGCCGGCGTTCGACGAAAAACGAGACGGTCTCGATGCTTACTTCAGGCGTTTTGAAGTGGTGGCAACAGGGCAGGACTGGCCCAGAGATAAGTGGGCTACCGCATTAAGCATGCTTCTGGTGGACGAGGCCCTCAAGGTGTTTGGACGGCTGTCACCCGCGGACTCGTTGGATTACGACAAGGCAAAAAAGGCGTTGTTGCAACGATTTCGTTTTACGGCAGACGGCTATCGGGAGAAGTTCCGCTCGTGCAAACCCGACGACCGCGGGACAGGCAGCCAATTCGCCGTTCGGCTTCAGGGATACTTCGACCGATGGATTGAAATGTCCGAAATAGACAAAACATTTGATGCCATAAGGGACCTTCTTGTAGCCGAGCAGTTCTTGAAGAGCTGTCATGTCAAGCTGGCCGTATTTCTAAGAGAACAAAACTGCAAAACGTTAGCGGAGATGTCTGAAGCATGCGACCATTTTATGGAGGCACAGAGACAAAGGAATTTGTGTCAATACCGAGAAATGTCTGGATGTCCGATCGCGCAAGACGAAAGCAGACAAGCAAGGATTCCTTCGAGATCCCCACAAGCAACATGCTTTCTTTGTGACAAGGTTGGGCATGACGCGTCGATGTGTCGCTCAAAAGGAAAGACACCCTTTTGTCTGACGTGTCAGAAAGCGGGACATCTTACTGCTAACTGTAGGAAGAGTGACTTCAGAGATAAAGTATCATGTATTGTATCCAACGAGTCATGCGATACGCCAAACCCAGGAGAACGCGGTACCGGAAGACTCCTATGAGCAGAGTGCACAGGGTGCCGCTAAATCATTACTGCTAGGAGTATTCAAGAACCAAGAAGGTCGGAAGGGTCCAGATGCGGTAAACTGGAATTCCATGCCAACGTCAGATGGATACATCTACGGACAGAAAGTGACGGTGTTGCGTGATACCGGTAGCAACACAGCCATTGTCCAGCGAAGTTTGATACCCGACTCAGCACTGACGGGAAAAGTCAGTACCGTTATCTTGGCGGATGGTACAACACTCGTACTTCCGGAGGCATTGATATATATCTCATCGCCATACTTCACAGGAAACTTACTAGTAAAGTGCATGAAGCGACCGGTGTACGAAGTGATTATCGGCAATATTGCAGGCGCCCGAGATCCTAACGATCGCGACCATGAATGGAGTAGCAAGAGTGAACTTGAAACAACTTCAGCCCGAACTGCATCAAAAGAAGAGAACCATGTTAGTGTCGTCGCAGTAAGCGAGAGCCCGTCTAACTCCCGTGCGGACATCCCGGTTGCGAAGTTGTCTGTCACTAAAGAGAACTTGCAAGTTGCGCAAACTGACGATCCGTCCCTTCGTATGTGCTTCGAGCGAGTTCAAAGGACACGATTAACGAGGACTAGCTGTCAGGAGACATTCCTGGTAAAGCGGGGAGTTTTGTACAGACGATATGAGCTTCCTACCGGCAAAACGTTGAACCAGGTAGTTCTTCCTCGACTTATGAGAGATTATGTCCTCAGTGTCGCCCATGATAGTCCATTGGCTGGACATCAAGGAGTGAAGCGTACTACAGACCGCCTGCGAGAAGCTTTCTTCTGGCCGGGGATGCATGTGGATGTGAAGCGCTTCGTGCGATCCTGTGACACTTGCCAAAGGGTAGCGCCGAAAGGGAAAGTTGGAAAAGCAAAGCTAGGCCAAATGCCAATAATCGACACCCCATTCAAACGAGTCGGCATCGACGTAATAGGGCCTCTTACGCCTCTATCAACTAAGGGAAACCGATATATTTTGGTGGTAGTGGACTTTGCCACCAGGTACCCGGATGCTGTGGCGATACCAAAACTCGCCGCACCAACAGTCGCGGAGGGTCTTCTTGAAATATTTTCTCGAATTGGGATTCCAAAGGAACTTCTAACAGACAAGGGCTCCTACTTCACATCGGACCTCATGCAGCAAGTCACCAAGGTTCTCTCAGCCAAGATGATGACGACAACTCCGTACCACCCTATGTGCAATGGACTGGTGGAACGCTTCAACGGCACTCTGAAACAGATGCTTCGTAAGCTTTGCCATGAAAAACCAAAATCATGGGAGTGATATATAGCCCCCCCTGCTTTTCACATACAGAGAAGTGCTCCAGGCAAGCTTGGGCTTTTCCCCATTTGAGCTCATATATGGACGATATGTGCGGGGTCCATTATCAATACTGAAGGAGCTATGGACTAGCGAAGACGTACGGGACGACGTGAAAACAACGTACCAGTACGTCATTGACCTGCGGGAGAGACTTGAAGAGACTGTACGGTTGGCTCATGAGAAATTGGCCACTTCTAAGGAGTACCAGCGTAGTTACTACGACAAGAGGGCGAAGAAGCGGGACCTGAAAGTGAGAGACAAAGCGCTTCTCCTCTTGCCAACGACACAGAACAAGCTGCTTCTAGAATGGAAAGGGCCTTTCCTTGTGGTCGGAAAAAATAACGAAGTAGATTTTTTACTAGACCTAGGCAATAAGGTCAAGGTGTTTCATATAAACATGTTGAAGAGGTATTACGAACGCACCTCGGAGAGCAAAAGTGACCTAAGCTGTGATTTCATAGCAGTTGAAGATGACTGTGAGCTGGAGATACCCTGCTTCAATGTCCAGCCATCTAACGCCGTGGACGAAATTAAGCTCGCTGAGTCCCTTTCATCTTCTCAGCGGCAGGATATCAAAACCCTCATCGAAGCATATAGCGATGTCTTTTCAGACATTCCGGGAAAAACAAACCTTGTTGAGTGTCATCTGAAGTTGACTTCCGCGACACCCATCCAAGTGCACCAGTATCCTCTTCCGTTTGCACTTAAAGATGTAGTCGAAAAGGAAGTGGAAGAGATGTTTAGACTGGAAATAATCGAAAGGTTGATCTCACCATACAGTTCTCCTTTAGTGGTGGTTAAAAAGCCAGACAACTCATTCAGAGTCTGCATTGATTTTCGCAAGATCAACAGCATACTTGAATCCGACGCCGAGCCCAGTCCACGGACTGACGTCGTTTTCGCCGAAGTTGGAAACAAGAAGTTCTTTTCCAAGTTGGACATGTCCAAAGGATACTGGCAGGTGCCCTTATCTAGGGAATCAAAAGCAAAAACGGCTTTTACTACGCAGTCGGGACTATACCAGTTCAAGTTTATGCCGTTTGGCATCAAGACGGCATCGGCGATATTTACACGTCCTGATGAGGATACTTCTCCGTGACTTGAACGGTGTGCGACACTATATAGACGATGTACTTGTCGCAACCGATACGTGGGAGGAACATGTAGCTACCCTCGGACAGCTCTTAGAAAGAATCAAGCAAGCTGGTCTTACTGTAAAGGCACGAAAATGTGAGATTGGTCTCCCCAGTGTCGTTTTCCTTGGACACCGTGTTGGTGAAGGGCACATTCGTCCACTGCAGACAACAGTGGACAAACTACTTTCTGCTAGGCGGCCGGAGACAAAGAAAGAGATAAGGTCCTTTCTTGGGCTGGCTGGCTACTACAGGGATTTTATTCCAATGTACGCTGAGGTAGCTGAGCCGTTGGTACGAGCCACCAGAAAGCAAGAAAGGAACAAAGTCGAATGGACACACGAGAGAGATGTAGCATTTGAAGGCATTCGCCGTGCTCTCGCCACGAGTTAAATATTAAGAGCACCAGATTTTTCCAAGACATTCGTATTGAGGTCCGATGCCTCTGATAAAAGCGTAGGGGCAGTGTTGATGCAAGAGCATCACGGTACTTTGCATCCTGTAGCATATGCCAGCAAGCAGCTTCTTCCACGAGAGACGCGTTATTCCACTATTGAGAGAGAGTGCTTAGCTTTGGTGTGGGCAATACAAAGGTTTCATATATACCTTTATGGCAAACACTTTATAGTGCAGACGGACCACCAACCACTTGAGTACTTGCAGAAAGCTAAATATGTGAATTCTAGAGTACTCAGATGGAGCTTATCGCTGCAAGAGTACATGTTTACCGTTCAGTATATTAAGGGTGGTGAAAATGTCGGCGCAGACTATATGAGTCGTATACAGACGTTGCTGTGAAAGCTATG
Source organism: Rhipicephalus appendiculatus (assembly GCA_030522465.1). NCBI lineage: Eukaryota > Metazoa > Arthropoda > Arachnida > Ixodida > Ixodidae > Rhipicephalus > Rhipicephalus appendiculatus. The sequence continues at coordinate 95,638 of JALIZH010001820.1, read as the reverse complement.
TCATGAAGTGATTGGGTCGTGGTGTGGAGTGTATTGTGCCTTAATGTGACGCGCATGTTTCGCCTTTTGTTGCTGAATGAACAAAAGACTTGAGTGGGGGGCCTGTGTGGTGCGCGCGGCAACGAGCGGGTGCGCCTGTGTGTGTGTGGCGGCGACAAAAGACGACGAAGACGAGGACGTTGATGCACGTGCAGAAAAGAGAGGCAAGAAAATAAGAGTCGCGTGCATGGAAGAAAAAGAACGGGCAGACGGTGTTGGGCGTTCGACACAGTCGGGTGACCGGGCCCGAGTGCCGACGTTATCGGACGCGACCACGAGTTGAAGGTTCGGGCTTCACGTGGCCGTTGACTTCTCCCGCCTCCAACGCTTCGCCTCTTCAAGCCTCCGGGTTGTTCGTCTGCCTTCTCAAGCCGTCGCTGACCTCCTCAAAGCCACCCTGCGTCGCTCGTCAACTCACCTCGCACAACGCATCCGGCCTTACTGTGGGTGAGCCTCTGCTGGCGTTGACTGACTTCTTGCCGCGACCCTTCAGGGACCGTTATTAGTGTGCATTTGCTTTTCCTTTGTGTTTTGCGCGGTTTTCTCGTTGTGTGTGTGTGTGTGTGTGTGTGTGTGTCTTTTCCATGTTTTCTATAAAGTGTGGTTCCTAAACTTGCAACCAGCCTCGTCGATTGGTGGGACCGTTTGCGCTCCAACCATAAGTACCTTGAGAACCGCACGTTCCCATTACAGTGGTCCACTGTGCTCCTGCGAGGTAGTCTGCGATGTCGCGTGGTCTAATAATGGTGTGCTGGTGATAATGTGCAGCTGGTGATCGTGACACCATAAAGCAATTATTTATAGAGCCGTTAAGGTTACACTGGGGCCTGACAAATTACTGGGTGTAATGATAGTAGGCTGAATATCAGAATTTATGCATTTGGTAATCGGGAAAAATAGCGAAGCTTGCACTGAGTCGCGCAAGGCTTGAAACAGCGAAGCTGAGTGATTCTGAAGTCTAATTTGGCTGTTTCTAGGTTGGTACTTGGCTTTAGCCAGGTGATGCCTGGTTGTTTCTAGGTTGCTTCTCAGCGCAGAGAGGCTTGTGTGAAAACACAAACGTTCACAGACTCCAGAGAGAGAAACTCTCGCTGTAACCGAGTGTTCGTCTCTCCTGTATATCTACGGGTACGTCGTCGTTGGTGTAGGGCTTCCATCGCTTCGGGGTCTTCTCGCAGCCGCCGTTGCCTTTCCCGTCCCCTAATTTTTTCTCGTGCCACTTACCGCTGAAGCACTCCGTACAGAGGCTTGAGCGAGCTGAAACGGGGGGGTCATGGTGTTCTTCACTGTGTTAATCCCTGCGATTTATTCAGGCGAAAGCCTTAAATGTCTCACCAAATGTGAAACTTGACTGTCGGAGTCTCGCGTCCCGTGGCGTCGGGGAAGAGTTATGCAAAAAGTCATCACGAGAACACGTCACCATACGACATCACAATGGCGTCACAGATCACCGGATTTGTACGCCATCATGACTTCACAGTGACTTCACGTGACGCAAGGTCACATGACGACGGCATCACATCGCGCCGTAGCTTCATGAAAGGTAGTCCGATCACTAAGACAATGCAAAGCCAGGTGGGTTGCCTCCAATCTTGAAGGCAGTAAAAACCACGTTAGGTCCCGAAAGCTGTCGAAGGGTGGCGGGGCAGCATCAGTACATCGGCTGAGAGGGAAATGATGGCTTTCCCATTCCAGTCGTCTTCAGTATATGCGTCCCTGTGAGCTTTAAAGCTTCTCTCGATTACCGGTTATGGCTGTCTAGAAACCCTAAATGGCTCTTGCGAATTTTTAAATGGCGTCTGTTTCCTTCATCTTTGGTGGACAAGTGGTGAGTAGTTCGATTTTCCCAATGTCTGTGGCACATACCCGTTGATGATAATGATAGTTCTTTGTACACATTTCTACAGACGGAATCATTCGTGTCTAGAGCAACGGAGCGCGCGGCTGTGGACGCTCTTGTTGCCCACAGTTGCTACCTCACCTTAGCTACAAGCTTCCGTTCATGCTTGAGTTGTAGCACAAGGACCTAATGCTGTAAGACTATGTGTATCACCATTACGGCGTCGGTCTTTGCATGTTGCCGCAGAAAACGGCAGGTGGAGCTGCCGGCTGGGCGCTCCAGACAAGTGTGGTTCCGTCCGTACTACAAAATTTGTTTACGGCTGGCTGAAACAGCTTCGCTATTAATATTTGCAGTGAGGTCATTCGTAATTATGCAAATGAAAGGTTGCCGTAAACTAGATCGCCGGTGAACACCGACGTTGGTTAGCTAGAATGAAGAAGGGAGACAGTCTAATTGTAGCACTTCTTCCTCAAGTACTTTTTAACGTAGTGGAAGACGGTATATGCCCAAAGACTACCGTTAAAGAAGGAGTATGCGATGAATTCTTCTCTTTCTTGTATTGGTGGTCTCAGTGATCACAACGCGATTCATACTACGTTTCCCTGTAACATGATTAAAAAAAGCGTGAAATCAAAGACATTACTGACTCTTTACGACAGAGCCGACTATGTCGCTATGAACAAGGGACTTAACAGCCTTTTATAGCGAATTTTTCTCAGCTTACGATAAACAATCCACCGAATCTAATTGGGCTATATTCAAATCCAAGATGCAGGACTTGATCAAACTTCACATTCCAACAATCACTATATGTGAAACATCTCGTTCTCCCTGGTTTAATGTCACTCTAAAACGTATAAAAAATAAGAAAAAATGACAGTTTCGTTCCGCCAGGCAGTCAAACTGGCAGCTAGCCTGGGACAAGTACAACAGTAGAGCCAAAGAATACGCGGCATTATTAGCAAAACCAAAGAGAATTTTTTTTTTCAACCACCCTACCGACCATGCTTCGGGACAACCCACGCCGCTTTTGGAAAATTATGAAACCGGACGACAAAACTACACCTTCTCTTTGTGAGAGTTCTGGATCTCCCACTGCCGATATTGACGTTCCATCTGTCTTCAACTTTACATTTTGTTCCGTTTTTACTAACGAACCTGGCAGCGAACTTCCTGAATTTCCACATTTGCTTTTCCGCCAATGCCGAAGATTGAGTTCAACCCAGAGGGGATTATTAATGTAATCAAACAATTAAAAAATTCTTCATCATGTAGTATAGATGGCATACTGGAAGAAATAACCTTGCGCAAACAAAAGTCTGTTGCGCCAGTCTGTTGTAAGTGTTCCTTTTCGTCCTCGTTTTGTTTGCGCAAGGTTATTTCTTCCAGTATGTTACACCAACTCGCCCACATCAAGCTACTTCTGCTATAGATGGCATCAATGCGAAAATTCTTAAAAATACTAAAAAATACTAAACATGTCGGTTCCATACTGTCAATCATTTTTCAGCAGTCGCTCGACACAGGTGAAGTCCCATTAGACTGGAGAATTGGGAAGGTCATTCCTGTCTTCAAGAAAGGCGATCGCTTATCTGCAGGTAACTACCGCCCCATCTCGCTCACTAGTGTTTGTTCTAAGATTATGGAACACATATTCTCTCATGTTGCCAGCTTTTTATCATCTGTAAGTTTTTTCCACCAAAACCAGCATGGCTTTCGTAAAGGTCACTCATGCGAGACCCAACTAATATAAGAGTGGTAGGGCTGTTGGTATGGATGCATAAGAGTAATTAACAGCGCTAAAAAACGAGAGACAAAAGGAGACAACAAACATTATTGCTGCATGACATCCACCTCCACATAGACCGTAACATCCCAGTCGATACACTGTTTGTAGATTTCGAAAAAGCCTTTGAAAAGGTGCCCCACTCTCGTCTCCTACTAAAAGTATTGCGTCTAAGCCTTCACCAGCATGTTTTCAACTGGATCAAAGCATTCCTAACAAACCGCAAAGAATTTGTGCATGTTAATAACCTCTCCTCCAACCTCTCCCCTGTCTTGTCCGGCGTGCCCTAGGGTACCGTCCTCGGGCCTCTCTTATTCGTAATGTATATCAACGCGATTCCACTTTCTGTTGAATCTAAAATTCGTCTTTTTGCCGACGATTGTGTCCTTTACCGCCCAATACATAACTCTACCGATATTTCTTCCCTACAGCATGACCTCTTACGCATTCAACAGTGGTGTAGCACGTGGTCGATGTCACTTAATACGAATAAAACATTGCTGATTTCTTTCCATCGTCGCAGAAACTACGCGCCGGCTACTTACACAATCAACAACTGTCCTATAGCTGCTACTAACTCGCTCAAATACCTAGGTGTCCATCTTTCAAGCGACCTATCATGGGGTGACCATATAGATCACATAGCTCACTCCGCTAACCGTGCCCTTGGTTACATACGCCGTAACATTTTCAATGCACCACCTTGCGTTAAACTACTCGCTTATACTGCCATTGTCAGACCTAAACTTGAATATGCATCTGCCGTCTTTGACCCCCCACCAAACAAACCATATTAAAATTCTGGAGTCTGTCCAGAACCGAGCAGCCAGATTCATTGCTTCAGATTACTCCCGCTACTCCAACATCTACGCCCTGAAATTCAAGTTAAAACTTCCTACCCTCGCTCTTTGTCGTCGTATTGCACGTGTCTGTCTTTTCCACAAATTCTTTCATTCAGCCACACGTGACAACCAGCTTATCCAACCAATCCATCGAGGTCATCACACAAGTCATCCAAACGCTGTGATTCCGCCACGTGCTCACACCACATCATTTGAACAGTCGTTCTTCTTGCGCATCGCCCGAGACTTGAATGGCCTTCCGGAAGAGGCAGCAGTCATCGGCGATTTTACGCGCTTCAAGAATGCCATCCAAGAAGCAGACTCAGCTGTACCTTAACCATTACTTTCATCGATACCGCCTTTTTTATGTCGCCCACCCCTCATGTAAAGTTCCATACGGAACCTTTGAGGATATAATAAATAAAAAATTAAAAAAAAGTAATGGAGTCGAAGGCCTTCGTTGGATAGCACAATTAGGCATCGGTTGGTTGTTTCCATAATTACTTTTGTGAATGCAGTAAGCCGCAATTTAGCAGAATATCCTTTGCAAAATTCAAATGGTGGAGGAGACAAAAGACTTTCTTTAATTCGTGTATTAACCAAGTATGTAATGGCATTTACATTACTTTACCAAGAACAGGAAGGATCAAAACAGGCCTGTAGTTCTACAATGAAATTTCATCACCTGTATCAATAAGAAACAACCATCATTCCAGTTTTCTTGCAGCTTTGAACACCACTACTAGGAACGGTAGCGTTTATCGCACACGCCTTCTATTTTACTTGCTCAGTATTACCGCGGTCATTGCGCCAGCACGTCGCTTCATGCCGACATCCAAATAAGTGCTCCCTTCTCCCTAGTGGCCTCCTTCATACCCACGACGTGAACCTTTCTGCCGGAAAATTGTGCTCTCGCTTGTTTTAAGCAGCACACAAAGAATTGTTCTTCCTAACGTAGACGATTCTTTTCGCATTCCTTGAGAATCTTTCACCACACGTCTAAGTAATCAAGCAGATTTCATTTTGTTCATGGCGTAGAGGGGAGCTCACTAGAAGCTTAATTTTTTGTGTGTGAAAAGGAGCAGTGGAGCGCTACCTTCTTAAACTTTTACGAAATTACTGTGAAAACTGCCCGGCAGCTCTAACTGATGTCTCTTAAACCTAACATTAACAAACGGTCACTAAGGAGCGGGTGTCGGTAGCGCTGTGGTTAGAGCATCGTTATTAGGCGCCTTCTTTTGGAGGGCGCGGTATTCGCCGACAGGTCTCTCAAGCAGCAGTTATTAAAAAATATTTTTTGTGCCATAATTATGACCTTGTTGGATTACGTCATTTCCGTGAAGGGAAATTTTCTCAGTTAGTTTTGTGTGGCCGCTGAGTTCAACCACCTTCGTGCTAAAAAGGAGGCAGGATGCGCGACGCTGCTGGGACAGTGTACTTCTGCACATGAAAGTTACCGACTTACGTAAGCCATGTTCTCTTGAGAGGGACGCTCAGTATTGACTACCAGTTGGGCGGGTTGGCATACGTTAATAATGAAGAAGCGCTCGAAAGAATGGATACTTTTCTAGAACACCATCGTGATTAATAACAGCGTCGCATTTCCTCTCCCTCCTCTATACTGAACTAAGTACAAGAATCAGCAGTGATTTTATTTGATGGCTCTGTAGACGTTGGTTTAGAACGCGTACAAAAACTTACAGTGCACGCGGGTGCCGGTGAGAGGTCGTTTGTAATCTCAAATTTGTTGGGGAGAACATTCCGGACAAATGTAATGTCTTCCATTACTGCTTGCATAATTGCTAGCGAACACGCACACAGGACGACATAGAAAGAAGCAGGACAAGCGCTAGACTTCAACTGATTTTTTAATCGACGAGAAGGGCACAATACATTTCTTTGCGCACACGCAGGTGCCACGTCACAGACAAAGTTGATCCCCCCAAAAGAGAAGAAAAAGAAAACAAAAAAAAGAAAAAAAATGAAAGAAGGAAAAAAACGAGTCATTCTCCGCCGCCTGTCGGTACCGCCAGTTCTCACGTGGTTTCTTCTTACACAGATAGTCCAGTTCTCTTTTTGACAACGCAATGGACGGAGTGCTGACGCATGCGTCACCCGCCTTGTGAATTTCGACAGCCTCTACTATTTCCCTCTTCCTCTGTTCCCCGCCAACGTACGTCACAGAAGTGGCGTCATATGCTGGGGTACGTCATATGCTGGGGTCCACTCATACTTGCCTGAACATTGTGCGGACCGGACTTCTGCAGCCCTGCAGAAGTCCTGTCCGCACAATGTTCAGGCAAGTATGAGTGGACAACTTGCACGTCTTCACAAGGCGGACTACCCTCGTCAAACCGTGATCTCGGTTGCTGAAGCGCTCTTGAGGGAGCTAAAAGCTAGCCTTAGAGGGAAGGCGGCCAAGGTGGACTCGGATAAACTCATGCTACGGGTTTCAATCCCGTACATTCACGGCGTTTCCCACCGGCTCAAAAAAGTGGCGCGAAATTGCGGTCTTGGTGTCTTGTTCACGGCTCCTCATAAGCTGGCGGGGCTCTGTTCCGCTGTGACGGATCCTGAAAAGCCGCGGTGTGCTAAGAAACACCAATCAATGTTCACAGCTTGCAAGACAGGAGTCGTGTATACACTTCCACTTGCTTGTGGCAAGGTGTATATCGGCCAGACGGGCAGATGCGTCAATGACAGGCTCAGGGATCATCGCACGGCTGTTCGATCGCTTGCAGGGAGTGGTTTATTGGCGATGCACTGCAAGAAGTGCGAGGGTTGTACCCCAGCATATGACGCCACTTCTGCGATGTACAGTGCCGTTCACTGTTAGGGTGAACGCGCGAGCGCGTGGCCGCGCTCCGCAGAGCGCCGCTGCCGCCAGCGCGGCCGCGCATCGAAGCAAACCTGCGCAGGCGCGGCAGTGCCTGCGGGCGTGGCTTCGTGTCGTCTGCTACAATGCTCGCGCTCTTGGTCGCGCCGAGCTTGCATTGCCGTGAAACAAACTTCGCTTACAGTGGCGTGTGTTTGCTGCAGCGAATAGAATATTGTATTTTAGTGTCGCAGCTTGGAGACCGGCCGATTAAAAACGCTAGCGAAGTGCACTTCATAACTGAAGTACTTTTAAAAAATATCAGTTTCGTAGCTATGAACGGAAGGTTATAACAAAAGTTATTATCGCGTAAGTGTCTGCAAATTATTTTTCTTAAGAATAATTCACAAGGCAATGTTAGCACAAATATTTACTTGCCGGCTCTACTGAGTATAGTGAATATGAGAATCTTGCGGGCATTTTTACAGGGAACGTTTTAAGGGGTGTTCTTTGGCCGTTCTTTTGCGGTCTTGAACGCAGGCGTGCGACGGCGCGATTGGTGTCTTGCGATAATATATAAAACAGTTGGACTGTTTACTTTAAATTGTAGAGATCAAGAATTATAATGAAACTGCCTCGCGTGTAATTCATTGAAATAGAAACTTTATTTACGTGTTTTATACACACTAATATCTAGTTATATACACTGATATCCGCTGAATGTAGATGACGTTTTACAGTTGTGTCCGATGCAGCCGACAACCCCACGATTTGCTTTAGTTCTCTCATAGATGACGCAGGAATGTCATTCGCCCCCCGATATTATTGATATGTCCTCATCTTCCATAGTCACCATCGCACGGCCGTTCCGGGGAGCATCCTTGATCCTGCGCTCGGTCATGTAGGCGTGAACGATTCATGTTCACTTTTTAACGGCCTATTCGTGATTCTCAAAATTACCCTCTGTGAATATTCTCGAAGGCTTAGCTCAACATTAAGCGTTCTTTCTTCATCAGGAATGCGTGACATCGCCTGATCACACACCCCAAATATTCACACATTCGCGCCAAAGAACTGAGCTTCAACTGCAGTCGCGTTTTTATCGCCGCTATAGCATGTGGAGAAACAACTGTATAAAAAAAATTTTATTCGGTGGTTTCGGATGATAGTGTCGCGGTGGCATGGCCTGCTCTGCACTCTACTAACACAACTGAGGGCACACATGTTTAATCTAGAGCTGGTCAAGCTCGAGCAGTGGCGGGATCGAATCATGCATGGCCGTCGTGGTCGCCTTTCGATGAAAGCGAAATGCTAAATGCCTGGTACTTAGGTTCAGGTGCCCCTTCAAGAACACCAGATGGTCAAACTTTCTCGAGCCCTTCATTACGACGTCGCTCATAATCATATATTGTATTAGCGACGTGAAACCCCTACAATTATTACAACTGTGGGCGAGATCACATTGTAATACGGTCGTAAGAATTTCGCTAGCCGATATCCCTGCAGAAATGCGACTACGAGCATCCATTACGCTCACGGGGATAGCGGAAACGTAATAGAAGCCCTCGTTTTGCTAATGCACCGATTCAAAAGAACGTGAAAATACACCCGTTTCTTTCCAATCTTTCATTTTGCAGGAAATACTATTCGCCGTCATCGATGTTTTGGGTGCCACTTTACTCCCTTTTTCCCCCCCGCCTCAAGAGAAACATGAAAATCGAGTAATTTTTATATGCAGGGTCGGATAGCTTGAAAATATGTGAACAAGCCGTGAGTGTTCGTAACCTTAGGCAGCTAAAAAAAAATCAATCCAGCCAGCTCCACTACGCGAACACTGTCAAATAACAGCTTATGCCTGTACTTCATCAGGCTATATCGGAGGTCTATATTTTTTATGTCTTCCGTTCGTTGGCGCTTAGCGCCGTCCTCTCTTGCGCGAACATCGTGGTTGGCTCGACGACGACATGCCCGTTCTCGCGTCAACTCACGCTGACGATCACATCAGGTGGCTTCTTCATCGGGACAACGAGAAATGTTCACCATCTCTAAGGCGCAAACTCCTGAACACTAACACCGGCACGCTATTTTACACTCCACTGTGCCTCACCGTCACCCCATCTTGGCTCGTATCTCGAAGGTTCACTCCTCGACATTCTCCGCCCTCGCCTCTCACAGCACACGCAGCCCTCCCATACCTACTTCCTCCGCTCGAATCACTACCTTTTTCCTTATCCTCATCCCTCTTCCTACCTACCTCCTTCATCCCCCCCCCCCCCCCCCCCCGAGTGTTTTGGTTGGGGTGTCCTATACAGAGACAGTTATCGAGCACTCTACTCCCATTTTCCCTCCTCTTTCTTCCCCCCTATACTAAGAATCACTAATCCCATACCTACACGAGGCTCACTCTTGCCACAATACGAGGCCACGTGATCAGCGCTACCACAACCCCGAACATGAAAAGCTCGACTAAGAACAGCTTCGCTGTTAAAAGCGACATATATGCCTGTATATCGAAGGGATAATTTTATTTGAGCAGATAAAGTGAAGTTCACTTGGCGTCTGGCACGTCTTCAAGTTTCGACGCTAAAACAAAAGTTTGTATTCGCTGCAGCAAACACACGCCACTGTCAGCGAAGTTTGTTTCACGGCAATGCAAGCTCGGCGCGCCCAAGAGCGCGAGCAGTGTAGCAGACGACAGGAAGCCACGCCCGCAGGCACTGCCGCGCCTGCGCAGGTTTGCTTCGATGCGCGACCGCGCTGGCGGCAACGGCGCTCTGCGGAGCGCGGCCACGCGCTCGCGCGTTCACCCTAACAGTGGACGGCACTGTACGTTGGCGGGGAACAGAGGAAGAGGGAAATAGCAGAGGCTGTCGAAATTCACAAGGCAGGTAACGCATGCGTCAGCACTCCGTCCATTGCGTTGTCAAAAAGAGAACTGGACTATCTGTGTAAGAAGAAACCACGTGAGAACTGGCGGTACCGATAGGCGGCGGAGAATGGCTCTTTCGTTTTTTCCTTCTTTCATTTTTTTTCTTTTTTGGTTTTCTTTTTCTTTTCTTTTGGGGGGATCAACTTTGTCTGTGACGTGGCACCTGCGTGTGCGCAAAGAAATGTATTCTGTCCTTCACGTCGATTAAAAAAATCAGTTGAAGTCTAGCGCTTGTCCTGTTTCTTTCTATTTCTTCCTTTGTGCGTGTTCGCTAGCAATATGGAAGCAGTCAATCAACACCAACTAGCCCAGCTCAATGCTTTAACGAATTATCTTTCCATTACAGATGCCTCAACAGAAAGGCGGAGCAGCCGAAAGAGAAGACATCGCAGGAGGCGTTATCGCAGGAACAAGGTCAGCCTTGTCTTGTACACGAAAGAACAGAAAAAAAAAAGTCGGGGGGCCCTTGGCGGATCGGAAAAATGGTGGCAGGGGAGCTTGACTTTTCTTTCTTTTTTTTCTCTCTTTGTTTATTTATTTGTTCATTCATTCATCTATTTCTAACGCATTGCGAAATGCTACCTCCTAACTGTTTCCTTCCGCCATGCCGGGAGTTGGATCGCCATCTCCGTTTAACAGCGCAGCACTTCAATTGCGACTGGCTACAATGATGTTCATACGTGCATATCTAGGCAAGAAGGCAAAATGGGCAAGGGAAATGATAAGTCACCTCGATAACTTGCACAAAAAATCAGACTGCTGTATCAGACACAGACAATGTAAGCAAGCACTAAGTGTTGAGCCTATTAGGATGTGGCGGTTTTCGTCTGTACGCAGTTTTCTCCGCTCGCGCAGTCGGAAACATAGAAACAAAGTGAAATCAGTTGATCGCGTACGGTGGTCATACGAGACCAGTCCGAATGGGCCTGTGACTGCGTCGCAATGCAAGGTAGGTAACAATTCACAACTGATATCTCTCGTATATGAACCAATCGAGAGCTTATTTGCATATGACGCCCCGTGAACAGACTACTGACGTCTAATTGACCTTCAAGATGGGAAATGCCAGGAAAGATTAATTCAGTCGCTCTTTCTATGTTCAGACGTTGCTGAGCAGCTCTTCAAAATAAATCGTTTAATGCGATAGAGTTAAAGGGTTCGTGTCGCAGAAATTCTGCTGTGGGTGTCGATGTTGGTTGGTAGCTAAAAAATTGGCGTTGCAATGCACATAAATAGAATAAAATAAAAACCAAAAAATAACAAGCGTATAAGTGAGAATCTAACCCATGACTTCTGCGTGACTAGTTGGCGTACTACCGCATACGCACGGCAGGGCTTGAAGCTACTTGCAAAAATAACCCTTCAAAGGCTTCATTTAGTACGAGCAGTCGCCTAGCCCATGTGAAATCGCGTTACAAGTGCGTAAAACGCCTTGACACCACATGAACAGAGGAACGAGTGGGTGGTTTAAAGCCCAGTGATTTCAAAGCGCGCAGCATGATTATTCACAATCAGAAGCAGCATCAGCAAAGTGAGCATCGGCGTAGGCGAACACATTGCCATACGGACGCTTAGTGGGTTCTTCGTTAATTCGCAAAATGATAAATTATGGCGTAGTGGGCATTTAGCAACTGTACATACCTAACTCTCCTGCACTTGATGATGAGAGTTAGGTAGGTTTTTATTTTGGATTCAACGAGAAACTACTGGCCCGGGTTAGGCCACGTTCCGTGGAACGTGGTGGGAGGTCCTCGGCCATGGTCCGGCCTCGCTGGACCGCCCAGTGTTTGAAGACTGGATCTGCGCTGAGAAAGGCGGCTTATTGTCACCGCTCAGACAATCGTTCTGGTGTAGGATCTTTTACGCCGCGGTAAGGAAGGTGAATACCGCGTTCGCAGTCCCAAAGTGCGTCAGCTATGCCGATTGTCTCATGCCCGCAGCACGGACAGCTTACGTTGCTGCGCACGTCCATTGCCGAAATCAATAAGGTAGACGTGATCATCAACACAGCTTACGTACTAGGAACACCCCACTACACGACCGACTAGGTGGTCTTCGAGGGGGCGTGCGCAACACGCTCTCTGAAAGCATCGAGGCTCGAAAGACCGCCTAGCTCGAGATACTGGCGGGCACCAGTAGAAACATTCTCATCTGGCTCGGTACCACGGTATGCGCGGACTGTAGGGCGCGCTATTGCCGAAGGTCAAGAACGCCACACTAGCAGAAAAGATGGCTCGATACTTGCACCGAGTCCAAGATGCACAAAAGTGGAGGGCGCAGGCGATCCTTAAAGGAGTACTGACACGACTTTTAAATATTTTCGGGTTGTTGCTCTAAATTAAAACGCGGGTGTCGAGAACCCTAAAAAGAGTGTCGTAGTGCTTGGCAATGCATCGAATATATTTTTAAAACCGCTACCTTTAAACAACAATTTCGGTTTCGCTATCGAGAGGGTGGCTTCGCAGTGACGTGTCAAGAGAGATCTGACGTCACGGGAAGACTGCAACTCGTGACATACTAGCAACAGCTGCCTCTTTGCTGTCAGTCGCACGTGGTTCACGTAAACAACGATGAATGAATTGCTGTCCAGAGACTCTGACAGTGATTTCTGCGATTTAGGCTGCATGCAGGATGCAAATTTCATTAACCCAGTGAACTGCGTTGACTTGTCGTGATAATGTCAGTTGTGGTGGGGCTGGCTTGCAGATGCTGAGCGACGAACTTTAAAATCAAATTAGAATATTTTGTATTTATTGTCAGCTCCGGTGTGTCGAGAGCGATGACAGCGCACACCATGGGAACGAAAGATATCGCTTTTGGGGTGCCTCAAAATCGTGTCAGTACTCCTTTAAGGCAGATGAGAGGGCATTCTAAACGCGTCCAGGTACCAGCGGGCGCACCGAGGAACCGAGCGGCAGAACGAGTGGGGCAACAAGCGATGCTCTCCGTGATGGAAACGAGAGGAGGAATACGAGTAGGCTGCCGTCGGCCTAGGCGGTGGAGAAATGACCATCGCCCTAGCAATACGGCTCGGCGCAACCGAATTCACGCTAGTCGTCAGGGGACGGCGACATGCAACTTTCCCATCTTATCGGTCTTCGTCGTGGAGGCGCGCATGCTTCACGCCAGAACCGAACATTTCGTGTCCGGCGCGATTACGACCACATTTGGGTCATTCCAAGTGAAACGTCCCAGCCCAAAATTCGACCACCAGTGATTTTATTGAAAAAAAATTGAACTCAAAGGTAACTGTATGAGAGTGAATTTACTTAAAGTATTTTCGTTCAAGAAATTTTGGTGGTCACGTGACCACCCTTTGAATGTTCCGGCGAAAAGGAAAATTTAGGTGGGAATAAGTTCTTCATATTTAACCTTGATAGTGGGTACAACGACACATTGTGCTTTGAAGCATTCTATGTTCATTGTTCTTTCACGTGATGTAACAAGTGAAACCACAGTTTAATATTGCGGCTTAATTAAGCCTAGCCATAAGCTAGAAAACACCCAGATTCAGACAATTTTCGTAAAAAAAAGCAGCAATATTTCAGTCGCAAAAATGTTTTAGTTCTTTTAGTAGTATCTGCTAAAATATTTTCAACCTATGCAAACAAACGTTTATTGTGAAAATTGCTTGCAAAAATGACAGAAAATTCTTTTTTTTGGATATTTACTCGTAAATTAAGCATCAAGGCCATCGAGATCAAAAATATATGACGGTTCATTATATGTTCCAACGTCTTGTCTTCTGATGTGGACATTTTTGTTGTAAATTTAGTTTAAAAATAAAAAATAATTTTTTGATGTCCACAACCAATTTCGCTGGTAGACGCTGGCAAATCGAAGCGTTTTCCGCGATTGTTAAGTTATTGCGATCTATTATTGGTTGTTTCTGTAGTTTATATTGTTTTGGACGTTGTTGATTATTTTCATTGGTTTTGAGCATTGCTAGCTTTGTTTTAGGCCTTTATGGACAGCTACGTCAACATGGGACATGAGACAGTGCATGGATGACAAGCCGAGTTCCTAAATGGCTACACAATTAAAACAAAAAGGACTTGAGCATTTACTACCACGAGGAGGACCACAATCTAACAGCAAAGTGGAACTTCTTTGTAACTTCACATGGCAAAAGCGCATGCGACTGTGTCGGCGGCCCACTTTAAACGTCTGGCAGCAACAGCAATTCTGCAGAGGCCATATGGCGGCAAGAGTCAGACACCACAGGATTTCCCACAGGACACTATAGAATACCACAGGAGTACCGATGTCTCTTCACTGTAGAATGTGTGCTTACTCTCGGTGATTTTACGTGCTTGGATGAGGACTCCGTCAGCTTTTCAAGCAAACTGTGGCAGTGTGACTTCGCATCAGTGTATACATATCGGAACCAGCTAACTGTTGTGTTCGCCCGTGTCGTAGCGCCCGTGTTGTGTATCTTCTTTTCTTAGTCCTCGTCCCTCAGTGCGCTGCTAAAATCAAGATGTAACTGTAGTCCCTTCATAACAACCTTTCTTGGCACTTGGGGAAGTACGGCAGACGAGCATAGCATGGACGTAAACGTTTGGCCCTGGTATTTATTTGCTGACTCTGCTTCATTTTACGTTACACGGATGCGTGAATACCATGGTTCTTTGCTCTCGGATGTTTCACACTAGCACAAGAACAGCGCTTCATGGTTCACCAAAAGGAAGCTGTGGCTTCCAAAACGTTATCTCTTCTCGTTCATGTCTTTTGCGTTTCGATGTGTCTTCCTGTGGTCGCATTTTCGACACCTTAATCGTTAACCTCGAAGTAGTGTGCCTTGTCCTTAACACCCGCTCTTTCCCCTGAATTTCATGAGTATTGAAGAATGGTGTAACCCCAATATGAAATGTTCATGGAGTAGACGGTTTGACAAGGTGCAGTTGTCGAGTCCTTTTCACAGCATCGCCATGGCGAATCTCTGAGCGAGCCGGGTTCTCTTTTCTCGAATAGTGGAATATGGCACACACATTAGTGTAACACCAGTTACGTTCCTTTGGTCTAGATAAACAAATCCTGTGGTGTCTACCATGTGGCCTCTCCAGACGCTGCTGCTGCGAGACGTTTAAGTGGGCCACCGACACAGTCCCATGCGCTTTTGCCATTACAAGTGGCAAACAAGTTCCGCTCTGCTGATAGATTGTGGTCCTCCTCGTGGTAGTAAATGTTCAACAAGTTCTTTTTGTGTAGCCATTTAGGAACCTGGCTTCTCGTCCATCCACTGCCTTGTGTCGCATGGTGACGCAGCAGTCAATAACGGCCTATAACAAGGCTAGCAATTCTCAAAACCATTGAAAATAACCTAACAAGGTCCAAAACAACACAAACTACCGAAGTAACCAATAATCGGTAGCAATAACTTACCTAAAATCGCGCAAAACGCTTCGATTTGCCAGCGCCTACCAGCGAAATTGATTGTGGACATCAATAATTATGTTTTCGCTTTAAACAAAATGTACGACAACAAAAATTTCCACATCACAAGAGAAGACGTTGGAGCATATAATAAACCCTCTCGTATATTTTTATCGCGAAGGCCTTGATGCTTACTTTAGGAGTGAATATCCCGAAAAAGTCATGTTTTGTCAGACTTGCAAGCAAGTTTCTCTATGAACGTTTGTTTACATTGGTTGAAAATATTTTTAGCATATACTATGGCGACCGGTAAAACATCGAAAAAATTTTCGCGGCTTAAACAATGGCGCCATTTTTACAAAAAAAATTCTGAATTTACGTGTTTTCTTGATCCTTTGCTATGTCTATTAGAGCCGGAAAATGAATATATGGTTTTATTTGTGACGTCACGTAAAATACCAATGGCAGTAGAATGCTTCCAAACACAATTAGTCGTTCTGTAGAGTTTCAACGTAAAATAAGAAAATTTATTCTCACCTAATTTTTCCTTTTCGCCGGAACATTCAAACGTGTGTCACATGTCCACAGAATTTGTGTAAAGGGAAATACTTTACTGAAATTATTCTCCCACAGGTACATTCCAGCTCATTTCAATAGAATCACCGGTGGTGGAATCTTGGGCTGGGACGTTTCACTTGGAATGACCTATTTCTGAAGTAGTTCCCCAAGCAGGCGTAGATGAAAGCAACGAAAGACCCGACCTCCTAGGGTTGTTCACAACGGCGATTGTTATGCGCAGCTACGTTACGGTCGACTTATGATGTGTTTATCCATTGCATGTCGGAGAAATCAATCCTATTCCGTCTCTGATTCTGACTTGACGGAGAAGCGAAGCTTCGCTAGTAAGTGACAAAAGCATGCCTACGGGACCCGACTACGCTATCGTGTTCTACATTTGATGGGGTAGCTCAAACGTACACACTTTTCCAGCGAATTTGGCGAGACCAAAAGTTGTCTGTCCTATGTGCGCAAGGACTGCTAGCGCTTATGTGCCACAGTAATTCTGCAAGCCCCACTAACCTCCCCTGGTCCATAAATATGAAAAGTCGTCCGTGATGTCTGCTACCCCTATTTCTTTTACATACCTCCCACACTGTAATACTAGCGGGTGCTGTGTTCAAGGAGATAACAGTCAATCAGTCAAGAAATTCATTGCAAGGTCCTGAATAGTTTAAGCCGCCGGGCGATCCACGAGAGACACCCTAACAACCGCTACCGTAGGCGATGCCCGAGTCGGGGCGGGAGCGTGGTGACGTTCCGCCAATTCTTGGGCCCTCTGGACTTCCGTTAGTTGGTGGTGGAGCTCTGATCTCCTGAGTGCCTCTTCCAAGTGGGAGTCGCTGGTGAGAGGTCCCTGAGGACATTGCCTGTGCGTGTCCGAGAGTGAACAGTAAACGTTTGTGTAATCTGGGCATTCTGGAGTGATGTCTGTGTTGTCATGGCTGAGCCGGCCCCGTGATGGGTACGATCTCGTTTGCAGCATGTGAAAGGCTATCGCTTGCGCGCGTTCGACGTTTGTGTGTGGTAAGGGGTATTGGCTTCTGTCGTTGCGATAGTGAGAGGTGATTTCGTGGTACGTGAGTAAGGAGTCGTTAAAGTGCATGTCCAGGCCCAGCTCTTCGGTGGCTGATTAATCGTCGTGGCGGTTCAGTTCTCGCGCTCGGTCATGAGCTGTTTCATTGAATTGTGTTGATGTGAATGGACGTCACTGCCCATGTGTGCAGGGAACGAGGAGATGTAGTACGAGCCCGTGTGCTTGCGTGTTTGTAAAATGTGGGCTGCTTCACGCGCGGTATTGCCAGTTTCGTAAGCCCGAATGGCGGCGCGGGAGTCTGTGAAGATGCTGGTGTGCAAGGGGTCGATCATCACTAAAGCTATGGTGACCTGCTCGTCTATGGCGCTCGATGCTAAACTAGCCGAGGCGGCTGAACGTAGGGCTCCGTTGCCATTTACTACCGCGAGTGCGAAGGTGGAAGAGTTATCGTATTGCGCCGCATCGAGGAACATGGTAGAGACGCGGTTCGCGGCGGTGCGGTCGAGGATCGCGCTAGCGCGGTCCAGGTGTCTGCCTTTGTTGTGTTGCTGGCGGACGTTTCGTGGGAATGGGGTTGCCATGTATCTTTGACGTCTCTCGGGAGGGTTACGGCGCGTCAAAGGTAGGGCTGTGGAGACATGCCGGTCTCGTTTAGAAGTTGATGGCCTGCTTTGGAGGAGGAGAGGAGGACGGCTGGATTCATGGTCTGGGCCTCGATGACTTGGCCGATGTCGTTGTGCAAGTATAGTTGGTCGAGATGGGAGGTAGTCGTGCTTTGGGGTAGGCCAACGACTTGTTTAATGCTTTTGCGCATGACTGAGTATGTTCAGTTTCGTCTTTTCCGCCATTCTCCAGTTGTGGACCCAGGTGACGCAACTTATGTGGCTCATTAGATACGCGTGGTAAATGCGCAGGAGGAGCTAGGCATTGAAAAAAATCACCGGCTTTGCACTTGGTTGACATGGTTAACCAGCGAAGCTAAAACTTATGGCACCGGTGTTTATCACTGGGTTAATCCGGACGGTTCATTGAAGTCTTTTTCTATTATTTATTACGTCTGTCCATAAATGTTTGTTTGCCGCCCTCTGTTCAATTAGTGGATTTTAGCGGAGCTGGCCTAAATTATGTGGCAGATACGCGCTACCCATCTTGCTTACATAAGACCGGCGAACTAAGCTTCGCCTAGTCTAGAAGAACTTGTTTTTGGGCGAGTTGGTGACTAAGTTTGCTGAACTGCGCATGCGTGGAAGTTTACCTGTTTTTTCAGCCGCGATGGCAATAAACAGTTGGTAGTTTGGCGCTCCTCTGTCTCTTTCTTTCCTCCGCCCCATTTTCCTGTTTCCAGCTTTGCGCCACGTACAAAATGTTCGCCTAGTCACATGCAGCTTCCATGCAAAAATTACATGCTCGCAAATTTCACTTTTCTCATCCTGCAAAATCTTCGGGCAAGTCACTGTCGAGCGCTGTGTTGTAATATGATGTACTCGCAGTGATTATGCATCATATCGCGGAACAGAAAGCATAATTTCGATTCTGGACCTTTGCCGTCAAGTGTTGGCTGTCAGGTAGTAATTATTTCGGGCGCTACCAACAAAATTTAGCGCGTGGCATTGCAAACGCGTACAAGCTCCCAGGTCAGGGAGACAAGCTCGCTCGTCAAATACATTACCCATCGAAAGAGAAACAAATTTTCGTTGGAACAGCGCCGCTAGAAAAGAAACATTTGTCATTTTAAGTCTTTTATTGCGATAACAATTATATGGACACTCTCCAGTGGCGTAGCCAAGGGGGGGGGGGGGGCTGGGGGGGGGTTGAAACCCACCCCGAAATTTTTCAGTTTTGCTTGCGTATATATGCACGCACACATACAAACGCACGCACGAACATACATAAAGTATGGTTGAACCCCCCCCCCCCCCCCCCCCGCGAAAAATATTTCTGGCTACGCTACTGACACTCTCGCCTCATTTTTGCCGTCTCCGTCGCCGTCATACCCCGGATATGTATATGTATGTATATATATATAAAAAAGGCACCAAAAATAAATCAGAAGGAAAAAATTCCAAGGCTTCCGACCGGGATTCGAACCAGCCCATTTATTTCGCTTGATGTCAACTGGAACATCCGCTACCCCTGTTTGTTCCCGGCCCCATTCTGCTATCCTTCACTCTTTCATTATTACTCCTCCTATGCTCTATTCTATTGGACGTTGCGTGGTCATCGACTTCTGCAGTTGCTCTATTATTCTCATGTTTGAGCCTCGTAAATTACCATTGGTACTATGCTGTGTTTGTATAATTTTCGCTTGAATGACAGCGGCAGATTTCCTGTCATAATTTGGGGGGGTACCGGCCGT
The DNA here is from genome assembly GCA_030522465.1 of Rhipicephalus appendiculatus. Lineage (NCBI taxonomy): Eukaryota > Metazoa > Arthropoda > Arachnida > Ixodida > Ixodidae > Rhipicephalus > Rhipicephalus appendiculatus. The sequence goes on along the minus strand of JALIZH010001820.1, from coordinate 76,058 downwards.
ATGGGCTATAGCTTAATTTTATTTTAAGGTGAAATACCTTTTCGAGATGTGGCTCTCGTTTCCAATCGCCCTATCTATACACATTCTTGTATAGAAAAAGTAGCGGATAAAACACAGCGCAAAAGACGGAACACAAGGGAAAGGAAGTCACAAACAGCAACGTCGACTTACAACAAATGTTTATTCGTCAAACACCGCGCAATATATATGCACAGTCCAAGACGAAAAGAAAGAAGGAACATAACATGACACAACCAACTTATGAGCGTCATCAGCGCAAGCCATCCCTACTGAAACGTTCCGTATGTTTGCGTATGTTTTTTTACGGAAAACATACGGATTCCGTATATGTGCCATATGGAATATACGGATTTCTTACGGATTTATACGGAAGCTTACGGAAATTGTAAGGAAAATATGGAGACTGACATCTGGCGTATAAGGAATTCCGTACGGGTATACGGATTTAGTCGTAAGGAACTTACGGAGTCCGTATCTAATATATGGAAGAGTCCATAAAGCGATACGGAATATACCGGAAAGTATGATATGGAACAAACGGAAACCGCACAGGCCCGTAGCCAGGAATTTTTTCGGGGGGGGGGCAAGGCGGGGGGGGGGGGTGGGGGGGGCACTTGATGAAGGCCTTGAAAGACACTTATTTTTATTATTTGTCCTCGGTAAAACACCCCACTCCATCCGAATTTCGGAGGGGGGGGCTAGGGCACCCCCCTTGAAATGGGCACCCCCCCCCCCAAAAATGGGGGGGACCTAGGGCATCCCCACCCTGAAAAGCCAGGGGGGCCTGGGGTACCCCCCCCTGGCTACGGGCCTGCCGTACGGGCACAAGGTTAGAACCAGGCCCGTAGCCAGAAATTATTTCGGGGGGGGGGGGGGGCACCTGTTCAAAACCTTGAAAACCACCTATTTTCATTATTTATTCTCGGTAAAACACCCCCCCTCCATCCGAATTTCGGGGGGAGGGGGGCCCGGGCCCCCTAGCCCCCCCCCCCCCCGGCTACGGGCCTGGTTAGAACAAACGCAATCCACATCTGCTCTTTGGAAATTCCCATGTATCAGCAAAAAGTACATGCGTATAGCGTTGTGTTCTACACAAGGAAGACACATGAGTGCACAGCAGGGGCGAAGGCAGAAATGTTTTGTCGGGGGGGGGGGGGGGGGGGGGCACCTCTTTGATCAGGAGGGGACGGGCAGGCAAATGTTCATTTTGCGCCCTGTTTGCCATGGTGAAAAAAAAATCGGGGGGGGGGGGGGGGGGAGGCACAGGCCTAGTGTGCCACCCCTGGCTACGCCACTGGCGCACAGGTAGAACGAGCAGAACCTAGGCGTGCACACGAAGAGAGGGGGGGGGGGGTGGTGACCGCCCCCTGTAGACACCAAAGAGGGGGGTTGTGCAAAATCTGCCTCATATTCTTTGACTTAGTAGGCGAGGGGCGGTGCGATGAACCTTCGCTCCCCCCACCACCGTCGGCAAAAAAAATTCGACCTCACTCAGACTCACTCAAGAAATATGTTTTGCTCTGAGGACTCACTCAGACTCATACTCGCCAAAATTTTCCTCAACTGGAATCACTCGAACTCAGACTCGCTGTAATTTTACTCGACCGGACTCACTCGGACTCAAACTCACGGAGATATTACTCAGCCGGACTCACTCAGACTCATGGCTTCACCGAAATCTGAGTGAGTCGACTCATGAGTCCGTTAGCGTAAAATTAGCCTTTTCAATTTTGGTGTCAATGCTCTTTTAATGCCAATACCTCACGTAATTGGTGCTCTACAATACGCCTTTATATCTTGTACCTTCAAATACGAGTTATCAGTGGTTTCAATCCAGTAAGGTCAATTCTATGAAATACTCGTGTCGCACGAAATCTCTATCAAGAAGTTCCCCTGAAAGAGTTTGCAGGTGAAGGTCATGGCGCCCCCCCTCTCCTAACTCGCACCTCGGTTAAAAAAATATGAAGTAGCCCATCATTGAAATATCTGTGAAAAGATTTGAGTACGAAATTAAGCGGATATAACGCTGATAGTAAAGCTAAAGCTGAGTAGATAGGACCATAGGTCGGCAATTAATGGTGGAGCTCACTCAGACTCACTCATGAAATATATTCCGCGCTTAGGGCTCACTCGAACTCAGATTCAACAATATCTACCTCAACCGGACTCACTCGGACACAGACTCACCAAAATTTTCCTCAAGCAGACTCACTCAGACTCAAACTCACCAAAATATTACTCACCCGGACTCACTCAGACTCAGGCTCACGGCCCACTCTGGGTCTGAGTGAGTGTGAGTGAGTCGTCTCATGAGTGAGTTTGCCGACATATCCCCCCCTCCCATAGCGAACCACGCTCGTCTGTGAGTGGAACCAATATGTGGGATGCACATGTGCGGAACGCATGCGTATCACACATGTGTGCAGCAGTGGTAAAATCTTCTTGAGCGCACAAGCTTATATATGACATATGCAGAATATTTATTCATTTATTTATTTCTCACTACTGCAGTGTTCAAAGATCATGATTATTAGGGTGATGTATAGGTTACAAGATAAACAGACATTCACCCATTCTCAGACTCATGCCTACTCACACCGATGACTATTCACTCATGTTCATACTCACATCTACTCACATTCCTTGTCACTCACTCGTATACACACTATCACACTGGTGAACTCACTCACTTTCATACTCAGACTCACACTCATCGATAGTCACTCACGTTCCTACTGTCCACGTTCATAATATATTTGTCCACGTTCATGGATTGGCTACAGAGAAGCTTTACAAGGTGGGCTGTGGTAACATATTCTAAAGTGAATGAAATTATTTAGGTCCAGTTAAGCACAGCATGAACTTACTGGTTTAACCCTCGTAGTCGGTCATTCACACTGACAACAAACATTCTCTTTGACATGAAATGACTTCATGAAAACTGTCTTTCTTTTGTCGTAATTGGGTGTTTTTGAACTTCTTGTATGCTCAGTATTAAACCAACAACGACTTGTATCAAGAAAGACCCGGTGGCCTGCAGGCTTTGTTAATAGGAAAGATTCACATTGAACGAGCACTTTCCCTTAAGCAATACGAGGCAGTACTTTCTCTATTAATATACGTCGTGAGAGCATACTCAGTTGCCTTAATATGTCACTTGCACAAATTAAACTTCTGCCTGAAGGACCACATTAAATATATCTCAGAGATCACAATTTGGGTTTAACAGGTGTAAGTGGTTCTTAAACTAGTGGTACTACCTGCGTGGCCTGTATATATTGCAATTTGAACTTTTTTGAGGCACTGGTCTTGATAACATACATTTTTTTTACGTAATGTGCTGTGCGGATGCACCATGTCGTATGTACGAAAACTTTATGAAACAGATGCATGCTGTTTTTGTTAAAGAGCTTCACTCTCTCCCATTTGGTTGCACATAAGGGTTTAAGAGCACACGTGTGTCTACATAATTCAGCCACAAAGGAAGTACTGATGTATTCAAATCGGTAAAGAGAAAGCTCACTGCTCTGATTAAGAGTGACAATGTTGCACTTCTGATCCTACTACTGTAACACCTTCATCATCAGGTTAAACAGCTAAATAAGTGCTTAATTTTTTTATATGTTGTCGTACGTGCTAATAAGTGTGGATGCTGTTCGCATCTCCAGTGATCAATATTACATACGCATTGTCGTACAGAAGCTCACTGTTGAAGATCCCAAACCACATGTCGAGCTGCTTGGCTATTTGTTTTCATGCAAGTTATGTAGCAGCCAATTTTAAGATAGATGTATGAAGCAATTTTGCCTCTTTGCTCTACTTCCCTATTGACCATGAATCTGGATGCACATGATTAATACCCACTTAAACTTCAAGGGTACACAAAATGAAACAAAAACAAAGAGGTAACAGAGAAAAGTAAGTCAGGCAGGTTAGTCAAGTTGAACTGATTTGCTGCCCTACAGTGGGAGTGAAGGTGGTCAAAAAAAGAAGTACACATGAAAGCACAACTGATATTCATGCACACATAACAGTGTTCATCATTGATGGAACCCATAAGTACTCACTCGCATTCGTACTCATACCTACTAACACTCATCGATACTCACTCACATTCATACTCGTGCCAACTCACCCTTATGTGTACTCACTCACGTTCATACTCACGTTTACTCAAGCCCCTCGTCACTAAAACCTTTCAAATGAGTGTGCGTACTCATGAGTGAGTAGTATGCCAAGCTGCAACTGTCGCATCTTCTGTAGGTAAGAGACTGATATACACAGAGATGGTTTCAAATGATTCAGTTCAACAAAAATTACTTTTTGTATTGAAAAAAATATTTGTCTGTGTTCATGGCCTGGCTACCCAGAAGCTTTACAATGTGGGCCGTTGTAACACCCTAAAGTAAGTGAATGAAATTGTTTAGCTGCTGTTAAGCACAGCATGAAAGCACAGCACATCATTAGTGTAACCCATGTAGCAGCACATTGGCGTTGGCAACAAAGACACATCCTCTGTGCCATAAAATGAACATCATGAAAACTGTTTTCCTTTCGTCATTATTGAACTTCTGGTATTCTCAGTATCAAACCAAGAAAGACTTCAACCAAAAAAAGCCCAGTTGCCTGTGGGCTTTGCTAATTGTAAATATTCACATTGAACAAGCACTTTCCCTTAAGTAGTATTAGGAAGTACTTCAATTATATGTGTGTCATGAGAGCATACTCAGAGTCACCTTATGTCACTGGCATGTACTAAACTTCTGCCTGAAGGACCATATCAAATGTTGCTCAGAAATCAAAATTTGAAGTAGCAAGTTTACGTGGTTTGTAAACTGGTAGTGCTACCTGTCTGTCCTGTATATGATGCCATTTTAACTTTTCTGAGACTGGTTTTGGTGAAAAACAGTTTCTTCCATGATGTGCCATGCATGTACACAGTGTAATGCGTATGAAAACTTTAAGAGACAAACGTATTGACTTTTGGTTAAAGAGCTTCATTCTCTCCCATCTAGTTGTACGAAAATTGTCCAAGTGCATACATATGTGTTTACATAGTTCAGCCGTAGAGGCAGGCCCGTAGCCAGGAATTTTTTTTTTGGGGGGGGGGGGGGGGGGCACTTGTTGAAGGCCTTGAAGAACACCTATTCTTTTATTTTTACTCGGTAAAACACCCCCCTTCATTCAAATTTCAGAAGGGGGGGGGGGCTAGAGCCTTCCCCTGGCTACGGGCCTGCGTAGAGGTAGTATTGGTGTACTTACATCTGTTCAAGTGAAAGCTATCACCAATAGTGACCATGTTGCACTTCTGATCCTACTGCTGTAATACCTCTATCATCATGATTATATGGCTGGATGTGTGCCTCACTCATTCATGTAGTTGTATGTGCAAGTAGTAAGTGTGGTTGCTGTTCGAATCACAGGTGATCAATAACACATATGCGTCGTCATACAGAAGCTGCCCGTTGAAGATTCTAAACCACGTGTCGGGCTGCTCGGTTATTAGTTTTCATGCAAGTTATCAAGTAGCCAATTTTTAGATACAGATATATGAAGCAAATTGGCCTTCCTGCTGTATTTTCCGATAGGCAATGAGTCTTCATGCACATGATTAATGCTTCTTAAAACTACACAGCTACATGAAATGAAACAAAAAAAAAGAAGAGAGGAAAAAGATGAAAGAAAGGCACGGAGGTCAACCAGATTGAACTGATTTGCTGCCCTACAGCGAAGGGGTGGGGGAGTGGTCAGAAAAAGAATTGAACGTGAGAGCGCAACTGATGTGTGCGGACACATAACAGTATTCATCATTGATTCACGGATGGTCACGTACTGAGCTGTGTTTATTTATTTATTCAGAGTACCTGCAGCGCCCGAAGGCATTATTGCAGGGGGGGAATACAGAGGGTAACATATGCTCACATAAAAAGGATAACTATGAAAACAAGATTAACAGAAAAACAGAAAAGATGTAGCTATGAGTGTAACAGTATGTCTCTAAACGATGTTTCAGTGCAACAGTCAACAATCTCCTGTGGAAGCTGATTCCACTGGGAGATTGTGCGTGGAAAAAAGCGAGTGTTGGTAGATGTTTGTTCTGGAAAAATATTCTCTTCTTTTTAGTGAGTGGTCAGTTCGGTGCGATAAGAAATGGGGAGGTAAAATGTAAGATTCTTTATCTATTTTAACCATGCCGTGAAAAATTTTGAAAAGCATTTCTAATCTAATGTTTTTTCTACGTGTACTTAGTAATTCCCACCCCAACCAATCCTTTAGTGCAGTAACACTAAAAGTGAAGTCATTGTTGCCACTGACAAAACGGGCTGCGCGGTTTTGTACCAGCTCGAGCATATTACATAGGGTTTTACTTTGTGGGTCCCAGGCCGCGCAGGCATACTCTAATATAGGCAATGAGAATTGTTTGAGAATTTCAAAAGCGTTGTTTCAGCCCACAGTGCAGATTACGCTTGAATTGCCGTGCTATACGATAAAACTTAGGGGCCTGTTTTAATGATCGAGAAGTTTGGAGGTGCTACAAATGCTTTAGAATTTATATCATGGCTGCATGGACACACATGTGCAACATAAAGTGCAATAAAGTGAGGACGCTTTAGCTTCTCCTTTCAAGAGAAGGGCGCGACAGTGTAATCGGGCCCCATGCACATTGCCTTCTCAACTGCTTGCCTGGCTTCGGTACTCGGTGGATGCCTCAACCGTGCTGCAAGCAAACAATGTGTGTGCGTGTAGCGTTGGCCATTTCAAACTATCCTAGAATGCCTACTGCAAGTACAGTTACGCAGTGCGCCATAACTCTTCCTTTTGTGAATGGTAATTTTTCAAACAATCAACATTGCACACTTTCTGTCTCTTGACTTTGTGCCCCCCAATTTTTGGTTTGGCTCGATCACTTGTGCAGCCAAGCTTATTTTGCAATATCGTCAGCTGGATAATGCCATAAAAATAACCGGTGTGCAAGCAAACACAGTGCCACATACATATTCAAACCTAATATTGCATTTTGTTTAGTTTTAGCGCTCAACACATAAAATGAAATAGCAGTACATCAATATAAGTAAAAAAAAAAGAAACAAAAAAAATAAAAAAAGTTAGGTGTGACAGAACAGGATTTGAACTTTCGACAACACAGTCGTGTTCTCGCGCTCTAACCTGCTACGCCAGCCTGCTAGGCCATGCGCGCACCTAACGCAACGTTACTTAATTTAACAGATAAAAGTGCTTACGCGCTATCGGCGAGTGAGTGCATAAGGGTGTGCGATAATTGCGATCGTACTTAGTATTGCGGGCATATATTTTGTGACCGTATCTACGCCGCACGCTTTTCGCGTATCTTTTCACTATAGATATCCGGTCGCTCGCGGATGTAAACACGGATTTTTATGCTTACAAACAAGCTTGAGCAGTTGAAGCCTGTTCCCCGGCCACCGCACGGAATCGGAGTGATACGCCGTTAACCCCTGCGTGTAGCTGTGTTCCACTAAGTAGCTGTCTCGCTCGATCACAAATTGAGCGCGGGACGCGACGCTAATGCGCACGGCAGTGCCGCGCGTAGCGGCGGCATCAGCTGATCACGCCGGCCGGCTTGCTTCGCTTCCGTGCAACGAAATATCATGCCTTGAAAGATCACATACTGCACTACGCAAAAATGTTACTGCTTTGTAGTCATCCTCTGATTCATTGAGAACGTAGATACAACTACTGTAGAGTTTTGCATCGGCGGCAAGCATCGAACGTAAAACCGCAATAACTACGTCAGTCGTAGAAGCAGTAGAAGACTGTCGTCTGCTAGACAACAACAAAAAAAAAATAAAAAAAAAGGAAAAGAAAATTTGCTGAAAAAGTATTTGGTTTGCATTGTATAAATTGTTCTTCCAGATAATTCACTATTTTTATTTTTAAATTATTTTGCCAAATAGCATGCATTCTTTCTCAATTTATTACGGTTAAAGGGTTTTTTTTTTTCGTTTTTCCGCAAACAAAAAATTTAAGCCAAATCCATCCACAGCCAAATCCAGATGTTGTTTGCCTTTGTTTCCGTGCGTCTCGCTACGTCCACAAGAAGATTGAAGGTAAAAGTATTAAATTTACGCAATGAAGCGCCGTTCCTCGTTCGTGCGATGTGCAAAGATTGCGTGCTATTCCCGCGGTTCTTGGAGTGCCGATCAAGTGCGAGTCATTCAAGGAATCAGCGGAATGTGCGGTCGCTCGAAGGACTCCGAGGTGGCGGTTGGCGCCCGTGGTCACTTACTACATGGCACTGTGAAAGAAACTGAAGGTAAGTGGGACACGTTATCATGTAAAGTATGCCACTCCGCGCAAATCTGTATTACCGCACTCGGACGAGGCGTCGTGAATAGGCAGCCTTACGCGCCTTTGCGAGTGACGGACATTGTGCTGTTACCGATTCGCTTTGTCTACGCTGATACGAGCGGAGCCATGGCGCATCGGCACGGCCTTACTGGAGCGAGTTCGCAACAACTGCGGGAACATGCATGTGTGTGATGATCGATTTTTTCTTATGTGCATTGTAGTAAGCAGAACGCAAACGGCGCTTGCTTCGTTGTTAATAAAACAGTCTGCAGCGCCATTTCTTGCAGGGCAGCATTTTGCTCATGTTCGTGGGCGATATAATATGTTACTTGGCTCGATTCACCTAGCCAACCGCCTAAGTGGGTATTATAAGCATACATTCACGGTGGAGTGTTATTATGCCCTTGAACAGTGGCTTGAGCTAGTTAAACATTATAATGTGTTTGCCTTGTGTAGGGAGATGTGTTCATGCAATCTGTGTATGTGCCTGCACGTCGCCTTTGCTTGTCAGTAATTTGTACCAGCCAGCATTCACGTTGGACGTCTGGCTGTTATGAAAACTTGCACGCACAATGTGAGATTTTATCTGCCAGAGCTACTTTTTATGCATTAATGTACTGCCAGCATTTAGTAGAATATGTTACGTTGCTGTGTGGCAGTGGTGGGATTATCACGTTGCTGTGTGGTTGCTGATGCAAGCATTTATAGTTACGATGCATTAAAATTTCTCATCTGACTAGCTCATCAGGTGTGTGAGTGTTTCAGCACAAACAAGACGAGGAAAGAAGGAAGATGTGTAATGACAGGACCAGTGCGCAGCTACGCATGACCCTTCTGTCCGACTCTTGTTTGCACTAGAACACCTTTGTTTGTTTATTGTGACAGCCTTTTCTGTAGTGCTTTTCTTGCCCAATTTATGCTACAGCACAGTTGTCAGCAATTCGAGAGGGAACCCTGAAATTAGCTTTTAAAGGTCCTAGAGACTAAATGCATAGTAATGCGCAGCACAAAGTAAGAATGAGAGACATCAGTAAGAGCTATGCGGGACGAGTGCAGACTGTCATCTGAAAAATTTATTGCAGAAAACGTTGCCGAAATAACATTAGCCGCACACCTCATGCAAATGAGGGTCCAGGTAAAAAAAAACAAGCTTTGTTGATTTCGTAACTTGTCTTTTTCTAACTGAACCCTCACTTGCACGAGTTGTGTGGCTAATGTTATTTAGGCAAGGTTTTGCACAATAAATTGTTCAGTTGACAGTCCGTGCTCATCCCACATTGTTCTTACTGATGTCTTTTGTTCTTACTTTGCAGTGCTCATTACTGTACATCCACAGAAACTAGCCCAGCTTGCCACTGTTTTGGACAAAATGCAGTTCGCAAGTGCAGTAGTGTTCATAACACTAAATGCTCAAGCGAAAGGGTATGTTTTGCTATTCAGTAAGTCACATTCATATCGGTACATTACAAGTAATCATTGATTAAACATTAATTTGTGTTCTTTCCCATATTGCTCACAACTGTAAATATCAAAATAGATGGTGCGTATAAAAAACATGGGCTTTAGCAAAGCAAACTCCGTGCTGTTTCATTGAACAGCTGACAAAAGGCCACTGCATGCTTACTTGCCACTCATTTGGATGTGTTTGAAATACATTTCCATTCATCACCGCACTGCCAATAACACTTCACATTGGGGCGACATTAACCGTGGATTGAGTGATTTTTAAGAAAAATGTCAAGGTGCTAATAGGGAGCTTGCATGAACGACGGTGGTGGCCATTTGCTGTTAAACCAGTCGAGCCGGCGATGGGGAAAGTGCACGGTGCAGCATCTCTCGCGTGAATGGTGTTGGCGCGATGGCACACTGTGGTAGAGTTACTGTATGATCCCCTTGTCCCGTAGGGAGCATATACCGTAACTCTGCTGCTGTGCGGTCATGGGCTGTAGCAGTTCCACCGAAAGTAAGGCAAAAAAGTTGCAATTGAAGAAAGGTCGTTGCTGCATCTACAAGATGCCGATGGTGTGCCTCAATGAGCGCGACAAGACGAAGGAGATATTGGAGCAGTGCTGGGGGTGGGTATGGCTTGCACATAGACAACTGCAACAGGCATCACGTCTGTCCTTGTCACGTCGGTTCTGGTAGGCAAACCGTGCTTTGCTTTCAGAGTTTCTTTGTTTTGGTAGTTCTGTTTACTACACTAACACACGAAATGTATCGGCTTCTTCAGTGACTTAAGAAATATTTTCTGAGCGCATTTGGTAGCTTCATGGAAACACACACGTACAGTACATACTGGTGTCACCTCCGGGATGATATAAAGGTTGCAATCTGGAACAGCTGTACTGAGTGAGGAGTACAAGGTCAGCAAATATGTACAGTCAACTCCACAAAAGATATAAAAAACGTCATATACTTGATGTCTTAGATTTTCCTGATAATTGTGTATATCGTGCCCGTATGGCCAAATAACGTGAAATCACAATTTGTTTTCAAATAAAGAAATTTTGAACGAACAATAAATCTATAAACATCACCAGGTGACGACTGTGTGTGTTTTTGAAGTGTCTGCGTTCGTAAATTCGTGATCATGGTAACAGCCACACATGCTAAATATTAAAATATCTTTCTTCGACCCGTGTAAAATTCTCGAATTCTGAGCAATTTACCTATTTTTAAAAATTCTCGACAAACACTGGTTTTTGGAAACTCAGTCGATTTCGGCATGCCATTGCTACTTCTGCGAACGTCTTAGCTTCGGCATACCATTGCTGGTTCTGTGAACGTCTTAGCAGCTTGTTCATATTTACAGCACGAATAGGCCTTAATGTGAATAATAAGGTTCAGCATTTGTATTAGTCTAATAATTTTCAGTTTCATCGCTCGAAACATAAAAAAAAACTATCAATGCCACTGTATGTTTAAAAAAACATCTCATCCTTGGTAAAAATTATTCAGATTATTCTGATTAGACTGCAGAATGATATTCTCGAAAAACATGTTGCATGATATTTATCAGAACAAAATTACAAATTTTCAAACATTGTGCTTTCAGAGCGTTGTCGCTACTGCGTAAAGGACATATCTTGTAACAAGAAAATACAATAACATGCTTTTTTTCTTCTGTGATGTTTGCGAAATAACAATGGTAAGGCATGTTCTACAAGTGGAAGACGTTCTGTAAATAAGTAACCATTTGAATTAAATGTATTTCAGTAGTTCCCAACTTCGCTTCTGTTTTCGATGTCCCTCAGTTCATAGGCAGCCCCTCCAGTCGTACCCTCCTTTTCTTTCATCAGCTTGGTTGGGACGGAATATATATGTGGTATGCCGATGAATGTATTCTCTCAATTCAGCTCTTATTATGTCATGCTATGCCAGAATTGATAGGTTGGTATAAAAGACAAGGCCTTTTCAGGAAAGAACTAAGTTTGAAAATGCGCTGTTTTTCGAACATTTTTAGAAATAGTTAAGCTGCTCAAAATTCGAGAATATCTTACGAGCTATTTCTCCTTTTACTTCTATTTGTGCAAAGAAGAAAGATATTTGTAATATTTAGCTTGCATGGTTGTTAGCGTGGTCGCGAATTTACAAAAACACACACTGTAGTCACCTGGCGATGCTTGTGAATGTTTCATTAAAATATTTTTTTATTTGAAAACGAATTGTGATTTCGTGCTATTCGATCATATCGGCATGCTATACAAAATTATCAGCAAAATCTGAGGTATATGAAGTTTTTTTTATCTTTCGTGTAATGACTGTATGCAGCAAAGCTCTTCTGGAAGGACTGTTAGCGATACAAAGAAAAAAAGACATCTGTGCTGACCAGTTTGCGCTTCATGCAGCCAACTGCATCATGTACGTGGACTTGTAGACACACATAGACGCCTCGGTCATTAGCGAATTGTTGGCTTTTGGACGAGTTTTGCCATGCAGCAGCAGTTAAGTCAAATACGGCTCAAGGCCACAAGAGTGTCAGAAGTGGCTTGGTACACGAGCCTAACAGTAAAGTAGTGGCCTATAGTGTCCTGGTCTTGGCATAAGCAAGCTTGTAAGGATGCTCTAACTCCCGGTAGATAATAATTTTATCATTGTTTTAATTCTACCATTCAGTGACCCACTTGCAGAAACAGTGAAGGCCACGTTAAAAAGAGACCTTGCATGTGGAGGCACAACATCCCCATGAAGTCGCAGCAGAACCCGATATGTTTCGCGATTAAGTGGACAAAACAGAGTAACTCCGAAACCAAGCTTGGTTTCCCTACCTGAAAGGAAGCGGTTAGGACAGACGTGATGCTTGTTGGGGTTGCCCATGCGTGAGAGCCATCCACGCCAGCACTGCTCTGATAGCTCCTTCATCTTGTTGCGCCCGTTGAGGCGCACCTTTAACATCTTGAAGGTGCTGCAACCATTTTTCTTCGACTGTAACTTATTTGCCTTACTTTGCGTGCAACTACTACAGACCACAACTGCACAGAGCACCATCGTGTCAGCACCATTCAAGCAAAAGCTCCTGCTGCACGTGCTTCCCCAATCGCCGGCTCATCTGGCCATGACAGCTACATGGCCGTCTACCCTGTCGCTGTCGTTCGTGCAAGCTTCCTATAGAATGGTTGTGTGTTTTGTATGTATATCTGTAACTCAAAAACATTGGGTAAACTATATTCGTCTCACAAATTGGTTGCAGCACTGTGGAGGCTTCAGGGCTGTTCAGCCAATATGAATGGCGGAAATCCCTAGCGTGGATATTCATGCACGCCGCATCAGCTGCTTGGTGTTTTCATGGCATCTCTACAGATGTGTTGGGTGAGTAAAGCAAGTGGGTTGCAGTGCAGGGAAAAGAAAAGATGGCAGCACCTCTTGAAGCGCGTGCCTTCCACCTCGAATTTAGCAAGTTCTCATTGTTCACTGTGTGGCCTGTAATTTTTAAAGTGGCACTTCTGTTTGCTTTATGTTTGCATCCTGATGCTTTGACAGCAATGTATTTTAGCAAGTGTTGCTAAACAAATAACCGATTTCAATGATGACAAAACACCCTTGATGCTTTGTCCTCAGCATAAGCTGGCACATAGCTATAGCTGATTTCACCGTTTACTTAAGCAGAAGTTCAGATCGAAGCAGGTGGTCACGTCTGCATGGGCTGTGCCATGTTACCTGTGGCCACATATAGAATAAAGACATGACATACATTCGAAATGGGATTACCATATCACATATCACTGTGCCATATCATGTGCCAAACAAATGCAAATGTCTCAAGCTTGCCACTGTAAAGGGATCCTAAACCACCATGAGGTCGAAATTTAGTCACGGTGTTGCAGCTGTGGACGAGTCTACAACTAACACATAGCCGTGAGAATTTTTCTATACACTGCCGTAATAGTAGTGTTACACACGTTTGATGATACAAAACAGGCCCTCGCTGGTTTCGCTCTTTTGTTCGCTATGCTCCATTCGTTGGCTTGTCTCTTCTGGCCGAGTGCTCCTCCTCACCGTGCGAGGAAGAGCGGCCAGCACACAAACAGGTATTGTGAATGACAAGCAGATGTAAACGTTGACTTAAGGTGAGCACTGAGGGGCTGAACACTGCTGAAAGGCTCGGAGAGTAGAAAAGATTGTTTCTAGGAATTGTGGGGCACCCGTGGCTCATAGTGCTGCCGCACTTGGCATTGTTGACCATGACACTATTCTGAACTCGATGCACGCATTCACTTGCAATGTTGAAAAATTATTGTAGGTGGTTTAGAGGCCCTTTATTGCAATTATTGTAAGAATTAAGTTTTGCTGTGCAAGCAGAATCTGTTCACAATAAATCAGTCATAACGACATGTGAAATTTAGAAAAGTTTCACAGAAAACTCAGAAGGCTGAGCGATTGTCCCTTGCATGAGAGGAGATACCCTGCTTACGAGACATCATCTAGTGGTCACGACATTATAAGCAGTGTAAGATAGTCCGGTAGAGTGCTTTCTTCCATGTTATAATCAGAGGGGTTTTTAAACAAGCTGTTGTCACTTTGCCCTGTATTGCTGAAAATTGCTGAAAATAGGTGTAACGTGGGAATCACTTTATACCTCTGGCTTTTAGGCGAATAGTGTACCTGCCTAGTCGATGTAAGTTGATTTGGATAAATTTATAAATGCTCTAAAAACTTTGTTGACTATTCAGCTGGTGTATGTTTAAAATATATCATGGTAGACGTGAACACACTCAGTGACGTGCTTGATTAATGCATAATGGGACAAAAATAATAGTACTTAATATTACAGGCTGCATAAACTTACATGTCTCTGATTTCAAAAGCATGGTAAAAGTGTGTGTACAAGTTTTTGGTTTCACTCCAAGTAAACATTCTTGCTGTACTTACTATGTGGGAACAAACAGCTTTTGCTCTTTTAAAGTCGTTGCATTACTCGATGGTCAAAAGAAGTATCAATAGCATATCCTTTCTCAGCCCACTCATCACTCTGCAACACTCAGTTCCCTTCATCTTAACTGTGTGTGACTCGGTCCCTTTTTAATAAGTTGTTTTGCTTGTGTGTTTGTGTACGTGTGTGTAGGTGGAAGGGAGGGCACACCACATATCGCCTCATGCGACTTATATTTTCTGTTGTTTGTTACAAAAGATACCTCATAATCGAAGCGGCTAACAGAATGCACCAGTGTGACAGTGTCAGAGTTGGCTCTTTCTTGTAGCGCATGCAAGTAAGATATGTTTTGAAGAATCAGTCTTTCTGCCACTTGCCTGAGGAATGGCTACAGAAAGTGGTGCTGGGTGCACTTCGTTAGCTTCGAATTTAGCAATCTTGAATTCCATTTTCATACAACATTATATGGGCTAGACATCACAGGCTTTAATGGCATGAAGAACATGCAGCGAGCAAGGCTATAAAATGAAAATTGCATAAGGATGAGGCGAAAACAGGGTGCTCTTGACGAGGACAGACAGAGCGAGCACAGGGTACAGGCGCCGTTCCCTCTGTCGGTCAAGTGCGTGCTGTTTTCGCCTCATTATGATCAACCAACTAGCTCGAGATGTGTTGTTCTAGTGCACAAGGAGGTTTAACAGAAAGCTAGTATCAGTTTAGGAATATTTGGCTCAAGCTCTGCGTGTGTCGTCCAGCATATGGTGCCCTGTTTCACAGTTCATATAGACCAGATTGTGTTAAGCAGGACACCCGTTTAACATATTAACATGGCTCAAAGCATAAATCAATTAAAGTGACCGACAATAAATTTTTATGGTAGCTGTTTTCTTTATTGCAATAGAAAGCTTGCTGTTCAGAGTGTCTTACCATGATTGAATCAAGGGAACTTTTAGGGCTCGTTTCTTTTTGTTTGACATGACCTTAATGAAAACATGGAATGGTAACACAGAAAGTGCCGTGAAACATGTTAAGAATTTTTTGGATCTCCGGCTGCTATGAAGTTGTGTCACACAACACAGGGTGCAAACAGCGGGAGGGGAGCATGACAGCATTACATGTTCGGGCGCTGCAGTTTGCTGCGCATGCATGTTGCATGCATGGGCAGCAGCTCAATATGTCCCACAGTTTGCTACGACAGCAGCGCTGCTCTTTGGTGTCAACTCCTCCTGCTCGTAAGCAGCACAGAATACAGTGGGGATGGGTAATAGTATAGTTATATACTGTAATTCTGAGCAGTAATTATGGTGCACATAAAAACATCAGAATATGTACTGTACACATAAGGACTGCATAGTGCAGCAGCGGATCTCTTCTACTAGGCTGCGTGACAGACTGATTTTTAGGACCTTTAAACGCACGGATGCACTGCAGTTCACGGTCTTTTTATTTCCACCTAGATCTACTCACACATTCTGGCCAGTTGTCGGTCACTTTAATGAGCAAATCTTTATCAAGATTGTGAACTGAGCAAGTTGGTTGGTGCTGATGATGAATTTCGTGCACTGCTCTTGAGTAGGACGACAGTGTCTCGTGTGCTTCGACGGACGTCGTCTTGTGACCTTTTTCCATCCGTTGTCCTACATGTGAGCGCTGCATGAAACTTATCAGGAAATCTTTGCATATTTTTCAGTATATTTGCACCATCAGTGTCAGTGTAAGCCATTCTATTAAAGAAGCTGCCCAGACATCCAGCTAATGTTGTTTCCCTGTGCAACTGGAGTTGTGGTTATTCTGGATGACCTTTTTTTTTATAGAGTACATAATAAACTTGCAACTTCAAAGTCAAGATCAGCTTCAGATGGATTGTAAATAAAGTTTGCCTTAAGTTTAAGAAGGGATGCCTCAATGTGCCACGAGAAAATGTGTGTTTGCTTCCGATGCGGAAATTGGCATATCGTAATTTACAATTCTAATAGACCTCATCTATGACATTGCGCAGGTTGACCTTAAGTGGAAAACCAGAAGCGGCAGTAGGCTCCAGAAAAGACCAGAGACCCCCCAAGCTCCCTGTGACACACAGGAAGGCACTGGGAGGCATTGAAAACCAGCGCCGGGAGTGCATTACCAGTGCACTATGCTGCTGTTTCATCACGGAGGAAGAAGGCGACCACGCCCAGAGGAACTTCACGCTCTCCAGTGTGAGTGCTTCAGTAGTTATGTTTTTCTCCTGCCACAAGTGAAGAAATAATGCGTCAAATTCAGCCGGGGTGGCTAGAAGGAATAGGGGTGCAAGCGTGGACATTTCTTTAGCCAGGTAGTGTCAACTTTTGCACTGGTCCTGTTAGTGGCCCCAAGTGGTTTTCAGAAGTTGCAAAATCGTTGTGGTTACCGCCGCAGATTACTGTAGCTTCATCACCTCGGTAAATGCACAGATGCATCAGGGAATATTCGCTGTGTTAGTTTTTTCTAGAGCTGAGGGCTGCCAAAATTTTGCATTATGCTTGAGTTTTGTTCCAACGTGAGAGTCTCAAGAAGCTCGTCATAGATTAAATGCTGCAGTTTTACTTACGGGAGGCCGTACATGTGGGCTTGGGCTTGTTATCATAAGCACCTCGGTTGGGTGGGTATGACCATTTTAAACATGTACAGCAAAAAATCAGGGTGGATGGTCGTTTTGCAGTCGTCATGTTTCTCGCACTATTCTGTGACAGTGTTGTGCACTGCAGTGGCAGTCTGGTTCGTGTGCATGGCACAAGATAGTTACACAATTTCACGGCATTTCAGTGCCGTATTGCGGTATAACAGGCCAGGAAGCGACAGAGCAATGATTTTTGATGGACACAGTTTCTTTATCTGATATGCACAATAGATCGTTGAAACTTCTGCATTGGTCTTTGTAAGCTCACGTCAGTTTTATGGCAGAGACTGGCCAAAAAAATATAGAAGTAAACAATTTTTTTATCCTAGCAATTTAAAATGTCTTGTTTCACAGAATGTCCTTCGCTGCATTTTATAGTCTTGAATCTCAGGCTACAATATTCATTTTTGTAGTTTTTCTTATGCTGGTTAAGGTTAACCAGATATTGCGCATATTATGCTTACATTACGAGAGCAGTACTAATTCTATTAACCAAATTTTTTTGTTCTTCTCTTGTAACGCACACTCTAAACTTCCTGTCCTGCGATGGCAGCTAGGTTGCGAGATGTCCGTTGCTTTGCTTTACTTTGAGCTTTTTTCCCACAAGTCCAGTTTTCAAATTGCAGTCTCTCATTGTACTCGAGCAGGGCGTTGTTCCATGTAGTTTCTCTTACAGTAACATTAGATGAGCTGTACAGTAGAACACCGCTGATATGTTTTTGAAGGGACCGTGAGAAATAAACATGAGAGCTAGGAAATGAAAGAGCTAAAAAGCTGTAAAAGTGAAAAAATATTGAGTGGCGCAGAATTTTCTTCAATGCATGCGCTTAAAAACAACGTGCAAAACTGTCTTGTGCTCATGCCCAAGCAACACGAAAACTTTTTCGAGCACCTGCAGTGTCATATCCTTGGGATAAATTTAGTAGCATCCCGGCAAATCAAATGTTTCACGAAAGTTGAAGTACCCCCGAAAGCAATTGAAGAAAATTACCCCTGGTTCATGAACTCCTAAGCTTCTTCACTGGTACATGCATTGGCGCGCACTCAGCCATGATCTCGTTGATGGATATAACTGTCTAGCTAAAAGTGACATATCATCCGCAGAAATCTAATCAACGTATGCGATTCTTTTGCCACCAACAGTTGTAGTAGGCATCAAAGAACTAAGCACACGCCACATTGCCTGCTCAAGGAATCCGACAGCAACCACTACCATGAACTGAGAAATAACGATGATGAGACCACGCCAATGCAACAGCGGAAACCAACGTCAGCCATCTTTTCATTACGATCTCAAAGGCTATGCTTTTGTTCACAGCAACCAAAAGTTTGTTATGCGTGTCATTTGCACCGCTCATGCGGCTAAACAGTCAAGCCAGGCCAAGTGGCGTGAAAAGTCAACATTACCGCTCACTTCTGTGGTCGCTCGACCGGCTCGACCACCTTTTACATTATTAATAGTGCAGTTATTTTAAACATCGGTATTTAAAATGTGATGAGTACACTGTATGTACTACGGCTTAAGGGCCAGTAAACAACCCCGAGGTCCAAAAATTGTTATCAAGAGAAATATGTGCACTGCTATGTGAACATGCTACCGTAAGAATTTTGCGAATACGTGCTATAATAAGGAAGTTACAGGGGTTAGAACATCCGTTTCAGCTGGTTTCAAATATTCGCGCGGCCTCGCCACCCTTCTCCGCCGTAGGGAGGGGGGAGGCGTAGCCCGTCATCATGACTCCGCCCACTTCGGCAACATGACACGACATCAGTGATACGTCATCGGCGCGCAGACTGAGCAGGTCCTCCCCCCCACATGAGCACGTGTCATAGCGGCGCGGAGAAACAGCGCGATGAGAAGAGCACCGTTCCCCTAGTGGTAAAGTAGCGAGACGCCTCTTTATCTCGGAGGCTTTCGACCGCTTCTCCCGGTAGTCTTGGGCTCTACAAAACGGCAGAGGGCAGCACAGAAAAATGAAAATGCGTACTGCGCGGCCGAAACTGCATCACCGCAGGGCCAAGGCGCCGTTTCGTAGGGCAAAGGACCAATCGACGAGCTCACTGCTGCGTCAAGTCGCCGATCGGTGACTTTGCGTCACTGCGCGTACAAGGAGGATTGGTCAGGCGTAGGAAAGAAGCACGGGAATTGTTTTTCGAAATAGAGGGTCTGCGTGGCGCGCAGCGCTGTAATATTCGGAAAACGTGATCGCCCCAGTCTACTGTACGAATTAGCGAGCTTGTTTGGGGGGGTGTAAAAAAAAGTCGGAGCCTGTTGACTGGCCCTTTAATACTTATACAGATAGGACATGCACCTAACTAACTTGTTGGCACTTCATTTCAGTTACTCTGCTCACATCTTGCTCCCCTATTTCTGTTTGGGTGGGCTATAGTAGTCTGGCTGGCACAGATTTCTAATCGCAGCAGACGATCCTGCCTGCTTTCATGCTGATTTTTCGTCTTCATAAGCTGCAGCATTTCACTTTACAAGGTTGTTCAAGATGCCATTACTGCACACAAACTGTAAAGTTTAAAGGCAGTAAATGTACATGTACATACTATAAAATCTACATTAAGGGGTTTTACTGGCTTATTCTTAAAATTTCGGTGAGTGTACAGGAAGCATTTAATTCACGATGTTATGTAATGAGATTTCACTGGATTTATTATACCATTCAAAATAGTAAAAACCACCTAGTTAGTTTCCATGCGATAAGCATGCCATTACGTTTTCTTGCATGCAGCAGACTCATTTGTGCACTTTTCTCTTCCAAGACTGCGTGTTATTATCATGTGAACCAAGCTGCTTACATGTGTGTCTGACATCATATTTGTTCATCATTTATGTATTCAGGTGCCTGTGAAGAACACATCAAGGTGCATGGCAGTGACGTCCCGGTTGCACAGCGGTGCCGGAGCCTCAACCAGCATTTCGTCGATCTTCTCAAGGTGTTGAAGAGATGAACACAACACCACACCTTAACAACGCCGTGATTATTATTTAATCATAAAGATTTTGTTTCTAAATTGCTGTTGTTGCATTATGTTTTGTGCCACCATTCTGTGGATGACGTACAACTCATGAAATGACTGTGCAGGGTCACCTCATTTGAGTACCGTCAACACTGAGGTATGGCTCTCGACACAGTTAGAGCGTACGAACATATAAAACAAATTTTAGTCATTGCAGCAGGGCTAGCTGCTTTTCAAATTACTAATTTTATTAAATTTTTCTGTGTATTACATAAAACACTGCTTTATTTTGTTGCAATGTGACCACAGCTTATGATGTCTAGCATGTTAATTCAGTAGCTTCTTCGCATATTCTTTTCTTTAAAAGCTTATTTGATTCGCGCATCAAGACTGTTTTAGAAAGATACCAATCTTTCATTTCCTTATCCTGCAAGAAAGAGATATTCTGACAATTTCTACGCAGTACTGCTTTTACACAAGACGTGGATGTCCATTCAATCTCCACGTTAAGTTGCTTTCCACCAGATTCGGACGTCGATTTCATTTCCGCATAATTATTACGGCTTGCCATAAGATGCGGATAACCGCATGATTTCCGCATTATGCGGCTTTCCATAAATGCGGATTTCCGCATAATACGGCTTTCCGTAAAATGCGGATTCCCGCACGATTTCCGCATGATACGGCTTTCCATAAATGCGGATTTCCGCATAATACGGCTTTCCGTAGTCCAATAATTCCGTATCTACGGTTTCCGTACATACGGAACGTTTCAGTAGGGATGTTGAGAGAATATCCATTTCCTTGCCTGACAAGGCAATTCAAGGCCTGTTCACGCACCCGCTGCCTAGCCTAGCCATTTCCAAAGCCGCCAGGATTTCTTGTGACAGCTGGTCCCGATGACGTTTGACAACCGCATTATGCTCAAACTCAGAAACGTAGCCACAGCCTCGGCAGTGAATACCACGACGGCAAGACACCGCTGAAGAAATGCTGTGCGTTCTTTTAGTCACTCATTGAGACACCGGCCCGTTTGGTCGATGTACCGCTTGTGACTAGACAGTGGCAGAGAATACACCACGGCTTCAGCGCATGGAACAAACTTATTCCGAGGCTTAGTTGTGAAACCGCGGGTTTGCCGAGCTCCTCGCGGGTTGCATTTTGATGGAGGCGAAATGCTAGAGTCCCGTGTACTGTGCGGTGTCAGTGCACGTTAAAGAAAGCCAGATGGTCGAAAGTTCTAGAACTCTCCGCTACGGTATCTCTCATAATCATAACGTGGTTCTGGAACGTAAAACCCTTCATATTGCCACGCGCGTTTTGTATTATACTTGTGCTGTATTCGGTTTACGCCCACAAAGACTGTAAGCAATGCTCAGCGCAAACCGCGCCTCATTTTTCTAGAAGCTTCGCGTTTATTGTAGATCGTTGTGTTAAGATTGCGCGCAAGACACGAACACGCGAGCTTATTCCAGAGCTTTCGCGACAACCAGTGATAAGACTGGAATATTCGATGACACGCTTATAAATGCCGACGCGCTTCACCGCTTGTCAGTTGATCGACGGCCGACGCTCTGTTCGCCGCTATCAGTGCATACCGTGTGTATTGCTGTATTCTTACTTTCCGTTTCTCGGCCACAAGTTCGGCCCAAATAAACAGCTTCATCTTGGACACGTCGCCTGCTGCCTTCGTCGACGTCACGACCACGTTTCTCGGCGACGAGGAAAACGTCGACGTCACCGTGTACCTTCAGCGCGCCGAAGAAGCCAGACAACTCGCCCGTCTGCGCATCCAGAGCCAGCAAAAGACCGACAGCCGTCGCTACAACCTTCGAAGACGCCACATGGAATACCAACCCGGTGACCGTGTATGGGTCTGGACGCCAGTTCGCCGACTGGGACTTAGCGAGAAGCTCCTTCGACGATACTTCGGTCCGTACAGGGTACTTCGACGTCTCGGCGCACTCGACTACGAGGTTGTCCCTGACGGCATTACGAACTCTCAGCGGCGCCGTGCGCGACCTGAAGTCGTCCATGTCGTGCGCCTCAAGCCGTATTACGCGCGTTAGTGAACCCGAAGACTGTAATTTTTGCTTTATTATTGTACTTTCGTGCTTGGGCTTATTGTTTATTGTACTTTCTTGCTTTATTATTGTTATTTATTATTGCATGAATCCCCCCCCCCCCCCCCCCCCGTGTTCTGTTTTAAGCATCGGGACGATGCTTTTTCAGAGGGGGGGCATTGCCACGCGCGTTTTGTATTATACTTGTGCTGTATTCGGTTTACGCCCACAAAGACTGTAAGCAATGCTCAGCGCAAACCGCGCCTCATTTTTCTAGAAGCTTCGCGTTTATTGTAGATCGTTGTGTTAAGATTGCGCGCAAGACACGAACACGCGAGCTTATTCCAGAGCTTTCGCGACAACCAGTGATAAGACTGGAATATTCGATGACACGCTTATAAATGCCGACGCGCTTCACCGCTTGTCAGTTGATCGACGGCCGACGCTCTGTTCGCCGCTATCAGTGCATACCGTGTGTATTGCTGTATTCTTACTTTCCGTTTCTCGGCCACAAGTTCGGCCCAAATAAACAGCTTCATCTTGGACACGTCGCCTGCTGCCTTCGTCGACGTCACGACCACGTGACAGTATTGTGGTGCCAGTCCTTGTAGTTTCCGGCTAGCTCGACTCTCCTGGATGGTGTCGGTTTCTTCCTGGCGACTTGGGCTGGGTTCACGGCTTGACGGGGGCGTTCGGTACATGAAAGGAGCAGCACCTCCACCAGATGTCACGTGGTCGTGACGTCGACGAAGGCAGCAGGCGACGTGTCCAAGATGAAGCTGTTTATTTGGGCCGAACTTGTGGCTGAGAAACGGAAAGTAAGAATACAGCAATACACACGGTATGCACTGATACCGGCGAACAGAGCGTCGGCCGTCGATCAACTGACAAGCGGTGAAGCGCGTCGGCATTTATAAGCGTGTCATCGAATATTCCAGTCTTATCACTGGTTGTCGCGAAAGCTCTGGAATAAGCTCGCGTGTTCGTGTCTTGCGCGCAATCTTAACACAACGATCTACAATAAACGCGAAGCTTCTAGAAAAATGAGGCGCGGTTTGCGCTGAGCATTGCTTACAGTCTTTGTGGGCGTAAACCGAATACAGCACAAGTATAATACAAAACGCGCGTGGCAATACGGACTCCTACCGGACAAGCGAAAAGGCACGGCGACGAAGACGACAGGCACGATGACGGCCGCTGCGTCCCCTGCAACGATCGTGATCCAGCCACCGAGAGAGCCACCGACTTTCCATGGATCGCCAAGCGAGGACCCCGAGACCTGGCTGGAGACGTACGAACGAGTTGCGGCTTTCAACAACTGGGACTCCGAGGAAAAACTGCGCCGCGCGTACTTCTACCTAGAAGACGCCGTGAAGACGCGGTTCGAGAACCGAGAATCCACGTTACAAACCTGGGATCTCTTTCGGACGACGTTCCTAAGCACGTTTACCAGCGTGGTCCGCAAGGAACGGGCCGCAGCTATGTTGGAGACCCGTGTGCAGCTGCCCAACGAAAGAATCTCTATCTACACGGAGGAGATGAATCGCCTGTTTCGACACGCCGACCCAAGTATGCCCGAAGAGAAGAAAGTCAGGTTCCTAATGCGGGGTGTGAAACAAGAACTCTTCGCTGGCTTGATAAGAAACCCGCCGAAGACGGTCGCCGAATTCGCCTCCGAAGCCTCGACAATTGAGAAGACGCTCGAGATGCGGACACGGCAATACAACCGCAGCTTCTCCGCTACAAGCTATGCCGACATCCAATCGCTGGGAACCGCCGACTTGCGTGAGACGATCCGAGCGATCGTGCAAGAGGAGCTGCGGAAAATTCTACCTTCAGCGCAGCCTCAGGTGGATTCCATCGCTGACGTCGTACGCCAGGAGATCCAGCAATCCCTGGGCGTTCCGCAGCCTCCAGAGCCGCAGCTGCAAGCCATGAGCTACGCTGCTGCAGCCCGACGCAGTGCACCTCCTCCACGCCCCCGTCAGGACGGCGCACAGCAGCACTACCGTCGCGAGACGCCGCCGCCGCCACCACCGCCGCCATCTCACCCGCCTGTCAGCCAGCGCTACACGCGCAGGAAGACCGACATCTGGCGCGCCCCCCGACCACCGCCCACTATGCTACCACTGCGGAGAAGCCGGCCACACTTACCGCCGATGCCAGTACCGCCAGATGGGACTGCGTGGTTTCGCCATCGACGCGCCGCGTCCACAGCGGGGTGAAAGACCCCGTGACATCGCTGACTACCTTGCAGGAGCGCAGTGGACACCCCGACGACCTTCCCGATCGCCTTCCCCAGGCCGCTACATCTCACCGCATCGCAGTCAGTATGCCGGCCCTGCTCGGGGCCGATCTTCGAGCCCTTACCCGGAAAACTAAGGGCAGCAACCGATGGAGGTGCGGTTGCTGAACGACGAAATGCCGAACATCCTCCGCCGACGACGACGACGGCTCAGCGAAGTCTTAAG
Source organism: Rhipicephalus appendiculatus (assembly GCA_030522465.1). Lineage (NCBI taxonomy): Eukaryota > Metazoa > Arthropoda > Arachnida > Ixodida > Ixodidae > Rhipicephalus > Rhipicephalus appendiculatus. The sequence continues at coordinate 51,197 of JALIZH010001820.1, read as the reverse complement.
AACGCGAAGCAAGCCGAACGGAGCCTGGATGACGAAACTTCACGACCGGAAGAACAGACGACGCAACGCCGGAGCAGTGGAACAAACCATCGTAGCCGCGACCCGACGCCTCGACCCAACCGCAACGCCAGGCGACGAAGGCAGCAGGCGACGTGTCCAAGATGAAGCTGTTTATTTGGGCCGAACTTGTGGCCGAGAAACGGAAAGTAAGAATACAGCAATACACACGGTATGCACTGATAGCGGCGAACAGAGCGTCGGCCGTCGATCAACTGACAAGCGGTGAAGCGCGTCGGCATTTATAAGCGTGTCATCGAATTATTCCAGTCTTATCACTGGTTGTCGCGAAAGCTCTGGAATAAGCTCGCGTGTTCGTGTCTTGCGCGCAATCTTAACACAACGAACAACAATAAACGCGAAGCTTCTAGAAAAATGAGGCGCGGTTTGCGCTGAGCATTGCTTACAGTCTTTGTGGGCGTAAACCGAATACAGCACAAGTATAATACAAAACGCGCGTGGCAATATTATTGTTTCCCGAGCTCCAGGGTTTAGGCCCTACACAGGCTAGCCAGCTTCTCGAAGGCGGAAAAAAACATGGAGAAAGTAAGACTACGTAAACAGCGGACAAGGCCATAGAGCTATGCCAACGCCACCTAGAAAAATAATTCAGGCCTGCTCACTACTCCGGGCATGGCCTCTTACGTCACTCACTTTTGACCGTCGTCTCCTGCCCAGTATACGTGCGCATGCATGCTGCCGCCATTCGAGAGAGCAGGATTGCTAAGCCTGACGGAGCCTGTCGTGGCGTGCTAGTGTTTCTTTTGGCGACTGCGTAACGATGACCGTGTTTTTCTGCGTCTGTGAAGTGCTGCGTGGTGATGTTATGTGCTTCGTTCACTGAATGTTCGCGTAGTGCACACCTCCAAGTTCCCCCAATGGGGCAGTGCTGCGGGCCCAACTGTCGCCGATATTGAGAATGTGCCGAAGGTCCGAGTGTATTCATTCCCAAAGGACTACCAAAAAGCGAAATGCGTGCCTGCCGTTCATTGTGATGACTTCGATATGCGTGCTCTCCGTGATTCGAATGTGCGCGTCTATGCTACTTCCTTTTGAGTTGTTTTAAAAGCACCACCTCTAACACGTTGGGATCTGCCTGTAAATTGATGTCGTGTGCGCTTCTGACTTGTTAGCGTAAGCCTTCACATTAGACACTTTTAGCTGAGCGTCGCAGAACCTCAACCCCGCTATAACGTATCTTCCCGAGACAGTGCTATAAACTGCATAGATTTCGCTTTTTAGACTAGTGCGTTTGCCGCTGCGCGACCTGCTTGGCCGCAAAACGACAGCGAAACCCCACTCGACCGACTTCACAAGAGGAGCGAGAGATGCGTTCTCCGTTCCGCTGCTCTCACCCCGAACACCTCAAAATGAAGCTATGAACGCGCGTGGCAATATACTCTCAGAACACGTGTTTTTTCTTCAGGGTCGGTAAACAATTGGCTACTTGCGCATAGCCCCGTGGGCTTAGTGTAAAACCTCCGATTACTTCGCTGTGAATGGGGAAGGAGGGCTGGCTGGTGCGTGGTATCGTGCGTCTGTTATGTGCTACGTAGTATTTCTTACCGCTGCTGGAACCATTTATTGCGGCATTATAATTAGGCACCAATCTCGCCAGCACCGTCGCCAAATTATTTTATGGAAATATTGTCACGCGGGTTTCTTATTTCACTTTATTGTATTTGGTTTTACGCCCACGAAGACTATCAGCAATGCTCAGCGCAAACCGCGTCTTCAGTGTTCGAGAAGCTTCACGATTATAGTAGATCGTTTTGTTGAGATTACGCGCATAACGCGAATATTGCAGCGTGTTTCGGAACTTACGTGGCCGCCAGCGATAACGCTGGAATGTTCGGTAACACGCGTATCAATGCCGACGCGTGTCACCGCTTGTCAGTTTTTCGACGGCTGACGCTCTGCTCCCCGCTATCATTGTACAGCGTTCATTGCTTGCAGTAATTTGAGTTCCCATTTTCCTGGCCACAAGTTCGGCCAAATAAAGTTTCATTTTGGACACGTCGTCTCTGCCTTCGTCAACGTCACGACCACGGGACATCTGTGGAGGTGCTGGTTTCTTGATGTTCTGGATGCTGTAGAAAAGCCGTGATCCAAGCCAAGTGGACATCAAGTGGACCCGATCGCCGACGTCGTACGCCAGGAGGTCCAGCAATTTCTCGGCGCACCTGAACCAGTGCAGCCTGAGCCGCAAGCCATGAACTACGCTGCTGTAGCCAGTGATGTTCCGTGCAGGGAATTTTCCCTCTTTCAGGGAATTTTTGACAGTCATTTTGGACGAAAGGGAAAAAGGGAATCTTCGCGATATTACAAGAAATTTTCAGGGGCGGCGAATTTTTTTTTTATATATAACGATCAAAAGACTGTGGACATGAGGCTTTCGCATGTCGCAATCGTTTCTGGCGCATGTAGCGCGCCAAACCACAGCCTCTAAGGTTCGTTTTTAAAGACCGTAGTCTTTCTTGGGATAATTCAACGCAGAAACATTGATGACATTGATTTGACTGACTGCTGGTTTGTGTGGCCAGCGATTCAGCTCCCCGGCGAAAGTTTAAGTCCGTGCTCAAAGCCCACCCATCTTGATCTGGTCATTGGTCATTGTTCTAGTCATTGTGCTGTGATCCTAGCTTTATATATTTTAAATACCTTGCTTTTTTTTAGTTCGAGGCGCACAAAAGTTCTGCGGTCCATTGAAAGGTTTCCCAGTCAATATATATTCTAGTCACTTCACATTTATTGCTTTTTTTCTTTATGGTAGTTTGCAGAGCCGTTCCTAATCAAGCCAATACAATCTTACATACCACCACAAAACCTTGTTTTATTTCACAATATTTAGTCACCGTTATTGAAAAGTTGACGTGCTTTTTGTACAAAATGTGGGGCATATAGATACAGAGCTTCTGCTAGGCACATTGTAATACGCCACGTCACTCAGTAACAAAAAAAAAAACAACAACAATAATCAGCTTTTCTTCTTATGCAGTGGCCGTGTGCATGAGCATGTACACAGCATTCCTTCCGCATCGCATACCGCTTAAAGCGAGCTCCAAGGTAGCTCCTTCGTAGTATTAAAAGCCGATCTCAGAGGCGATGCTTTGAGTTCGGCAGGAAAGAAGAGAAAGCGATGGGAAGAGCCTGAAACACGTCGAACACTATATATATATATATATATATATATATATATATATATATATATATATATATATATATATATATATATATATATATATACATATAATCTTTTTGGTGCAGGGAAATATGCTGGGATTTTTGGCGATGTATGCGGGGAAAAATGCCAGAAATAGGGAATTTTCGGGCCTCGGAAAGGGAATTCTTCTGTCCAGGACGGAACATCACTGGCTGTAGCCCGACGCAACGCTCCCCCTCCGCGTCCACGTCAAGACGCCGATAGCCGCGCTACCGTCGCCATACAACGCCGCCACCACCGCCGTCATACCGTTCGCCTGTTGGACTGCGCAGCGCGCCAAGGAAAACCGACGTTTGGCGTGCCCCTAACAAACGCCCGCTCTGCTGCCACTGCGGTGAAGCAGGGCACACGTACTGCCGCTGCCAGTACGTGTGCCCTGCTACCGCTGCCCAGTACCGGCAGATGGGACAACGAGGTTTCGCCGTGAACGCGCCGCGTCCGCAGCCAGGCGAATGACCTCGTAACATCGCCGACTACCTAACAGGAGCGCAGTGGACACCCCGACGACCTCGTTCGCCGTAGCCAGGCCGCTACACTTCACCGCATGGCAGGAGGTACGCCGGCCCTGCTCGGGGCCGATCTCCGAGCCCTTAACCGAAAAACTAAGGGCAGAAACCGATGGAGGTGCGGTTGCTGTACGACGAACTACCGAAGATCCTCCGCCGACGGTGACGCCGCGACGAAACCTAAAGAACACGCCGCAAGCCGGACAGAGCCCTGAGGTCGAAACCTCGTGGCCGGAACACCTGACGACGCCACGTGGAAGCAGCGCAACAAACCGACGCAGCCGTGATCCGACGCCACGACCTAACTGCAACGCGAGACGACGAACTAGCGACATTGACGTTCTTATCGACGGCCGCAGAGTGACAGCTCTCGTCGATACTGGAGCCGACTATTCCGTCATCAGTGGGTCGTTCGGCGCAAAGTTGAAGAAAGTTAGGACTGCTTGGGAAGGCCCCGAAATCCGGACAGCTGGAGGCCACCTAATGACGCCGACAGGAATCTGCACAGCGAGAGTCTCCATTAACAACTGGATTATCCCGCAAGCTTCGTAGTCCTGCAGCGGTGCTCGAGAGACGTCATCCTTGGTATGGATTTCCTAGGTCTTCATGGTGCAATCATCGACCTGAGGTCCAAGTGGATAACGCTAGCCTCAGAAAAAGCACTACCGCCGTACACGCCGCCCGGGAAGCAGGCCTTAAATGAGCTGGAAGACCAGGTCACCATTCCCCCCTCGCTCCAGCGTCATGGTTTCCGTCGGTACTCAGGAATCAGCATACCTTGAAGGCGTCGTTGAAGGCGACCAGCACCAGTTGATGAACCGCGAGATTTCCGTCGCGAGAGGAATAGCAAAGCTGCGGGGAGGAAAAACAACATTGCTGCTCACATATTTCAGTAACGAGTACAAGCACGTGAACAAATGCACGACGATCGCCTACAGCGAACAAATTGTGTGAGCCACCAACGCTTTCCGAGCCTTCCGACGCATAAACAAGAACAGCTCAAAACCCTGATCCTGCAATACGAGGACTGCTTTTCGTCATCGTCAAGAGTTCGACAGACCCCAGTCGCAGAACATCGCATCATAACAGAGGAAAGTGCCAGGCCACTCCGTCAGAGCCCATACAGAGTTTCGACGCGAGAAGAGAGAGTGTAACACTAATAGCGCACAGGAGGGACGGAAACACAGAGATACGACGTGGACGTAGCGCTGCGTCCACGTCGTATCTCTGTGTTTCCGTCCCTCCTGTGCGCTATAAGTGCTACGATGGAATACCAACATGCCCACGCTCACGTTCTTTCAAGAGAGAGTGGTTTTGGGGAAAGAGGAAGATAGAAAAAGGACACTATTTTCTGCCTCCCGTCGTGGGGGGCGCGGCTCAGCGCTTTGGGGATAGGGAAGGGGGAGTAAAGATGATAGGAAGAAGGGAAGATGGAAAGAAGTGAGATGCATGGCAAGATAGTCTTGTCAGCGCAGGCGGGAGCACGAAAGCAAAGCGTTCGGCTACAGGGCGGCAAGGTCTGAAGCAACCGCAAACTCGAGGAACGCTCGCAGGGCCGGGATCTTCGACCGTACATGAAAAAGGAAGTCCTCCGCAGTTGTCGCAGGGAGACCGAGCCGGCGACAGCGGCTCGCCATAACGCGTCGTTCAGCGGCCAGCGCAGGGCAGGAACAAATGATGTTCTTCAGTGTTTCTTCGTCGCCGCATCTACGGCACGCAGGCGATGAGCAGCGACCAGCGGAGTACATGCGTGCCGCAGGTCAGACGCTGCCGGTCCACAGGCGAAGCAGCAACCACCGCTCGCGTCTCTCCAGGCCGGTCTCCTGTAGGGGCGGTGGCGGTTTGCCGCGTGCCACCCGCATGTCAGGGTGGGCCGTTGGTAGCAGCTGCCGCAGTCGTTGCCGGGAGTAGTCCGACAGGGCTACTGAATTGGTGACCGGGGTGTCGCTGTGGTGTGCTGCCTTGGCGGCGGCGTCGGCCTCCTCGTTCCCAGCTATCCCAACGTGCGAGGGAAGCCAGTGGAGGGACAGGCGCACACCGCTAGCTCTGATGGCTGTCAGCTTTGCGTGCAGCAGCGCCACGGTGACTCCAGCTTGGTCCGGCTGCAGCAGCGCTTGTAGTGCTGGCCGGGAGTCGCACAGGATCGCCACGGGCAGCTGGGGTGTTGTAGCAGCGAAGTAATGGGCCGCCAGGAGAAGGCCAGCCAATTCGGCCGCGAGAACGCGAGGCCGTGAAATAACAAGTCGACGAAATGCTACGCGACGACATCACTCAGCCTTCCAAAAGTCCGTGGGTGTCACCCGTGGTGTTAGTGAAGGAGAAGGACGGAACTCTTCGTTTCTGTGTCGACTATCGTTGCTTGAACAAGATTATTAAGAAAGACGTGTACCCTCTCCCACGTATAGACGACGCCCTGGATCGACTCCACAGCGCGAAGTACTTTTCGTCGATGGACCTCTAGACTGGCTACTGGCAAATCGAGGTCGACGAGACAGACCGAGAGAAGACTGCCTTTATCACACCAGACGGCCTCTTAGAGTTCAAGGTCATGCCCTTTGGTCTTTGCTCGGCTCCTGCGACTTTCCAATGCGTTATGGATACGGTGTTGGCTGGCTTGAAGTGGCAGACGTGCCTCGTGTACTTGGACGACGTCGTTTCATTTGCCTTAAACTTCGACGAACAGCTCCGGCGCCTTGAAGCTGTACTTCAAGCAATGAAAAAGTTCGGACTAACTCTGAAGCCAGAAAAGTGCCGCTTCGCGTACGAGGAGCTCTTGTTCTTGGGCCACATCATCAGCAAGTCTGGAGTTCGCTCCGACCCGGGGAAAACAGCTGCTATCGCCGCCTTCCCACCGCCAACTGACAAAAAGGCCGTGCGCCGATTTCTCGGCTTGTGCGCCTATTACAGACCCTTAGTCAAGCCAGCGCCTCCTCTATTTTTCAGTGCCTGGGCGAAGGAGCGGCGCGCAATGGGAACCGGCCGTCGGCGTTAGTGCGGCTCTTCGCCACCAGGCGCCACCACTCGAGTAGACCCGCCGTCGCGTCTTCGCTCGCACAAACGAATGCCGCGGCTGAATTCGAAGCTGCTATATGGTGCAGTTTTCGGCTGTATTCGAGCTGTTTGAAGTATAATGAAACTTGTAGACGGAAATCGTGAAGCACTTGTCGTTCTGGGCAACTATTCTATTTAAATGGCATGAGTCGTTCGTGGCTATTCGATCGAGGCGCTCGCGCGTCGTCTGCTAGGCCGTTACCACAGAGCGCGCGCCAGGCATGAGCGGAAGATTGTTTTGTCACCATTATGTTCGCTTGGCTGAGAGTTGGTTTTCGACTGTCTGAAATTTTGGAATCAGCGTCTGCCGGGAGCTAATACTGAAAGCTAGGGCGCCTGCTTGGGCATGGGGCAGCCTGCTCAGCCTTGTGCACGCATTCATTGTGACACTACAGGATGATTGCCGGTTGTTTCGCCGGTAGCGCATGTGGTGTCCACAGGCTCCGGTTGTTCAGCTTCGGAACCTAATGTCAGCACTGCACATAGCAGCGATTGCGAGGCAGCGATCGTACGGCTATATTCATTCGTTGACTGTTCGGGCGCAGCACGGTCACGTGTATTGATACTTGCCATGCTTGGTTCAGTTGTTACCTTGGGGTGCAAACGTGAAGGGTAGTCTGCAAAGACCGACGCTACTGCATCCTTCTTGAGCCGCCGCTTCTGATATTCTACGAAATCTTCGGGTCGTAATGACGGCTAAATATTCTGGTGTAGTTTGAAGATGTATTAGGAGACCAATTATTCCGCCTAAGAACTGCAAGCCACCTTTCCCGAACAGCGGCGGCAGCGGGAATTTCATAGAACGACAGCCGAACAGTGTAAAGCCTTAGATGCCTCACGAAACGCGTAAATTGACCGTCGGCGGCGTCCAGTGGCGACGTCAACACGAGTGATGTAAGGAATCATCATTACGTGATAACGTCATCATTTGACGTCACAGATTATAATTTTTTGCGACATCATGATGTCACATGTCACACATCATGATGTCACATATTACATCATGATGTAATATGTCACGTCGTCATATTACATCTTCGCTTGGTCAAAATGAGCCGATCACGGAGGCAGTGCATAACCTGCTGAAGTGCAGAAAGCTTGCAGTGGCAACCATGCTTCAGGCAGTGAGAAAACCACGTTAGGTGCGGAAGTATCTCAGAGGAAAGCAGGAGATGTTCAATACATTAGAGAGTTTTAGAATATCGTACGTAAAGCTTGCGGACGTTGCGGGTGTCCCTTTACGGGAACCCGCAAGAGGTAAGCGTATGACGCATGCGCAGTGGCGCTAACGCAAAGCTTTGCGTATGCTAGCTATTCTAAAACCCCGTATTGACTACGAAGAAAAATAAGAAGCTGGCTTTCGCCTTCCAGTCGTAATAGCTGAATGCACAAGGGACCCTGAGAGCTTTTTTTTTTTTTTTTTATACGTGAAGGGAAATAAGAAAAAGACAATCATGATTTCTTTCCGTTCATTTTGCAGAGTGGTACACAACAGCATGACATACTGAAGCATGCAAAGACGTGGTTGCAATAGCCTGAAATAGGAAATAAAACGCGAATACTATCAAACTCGAAAGAATTAAAGTATCGAATCAACAGCACCGTCTGACAGACTGCCTGCGGAATACGTATAGTGGGCTAGGAAAGAAACGCGGACATGCGGCATCGACATTCTTTGCTGTTTCGTATTTATTTTTGAGCGGTTGTAGCCTGGACGATTGATAAAAATACAGTGTCATCCACGGTACAGACAAAGGCCATCTAGCTTCTTTTTATTGCCACCACGGTCAGAGCGTGATGAAAATAGCGCGCCGCTATTTTGGCGTTTCTTTCCATCACTCGCTGCACCTCTGAAAACCTGCGAGAAGCAAGAATGCAATTAAACTCGGATGCAAACAGATAATCACGAGCTTCGTAACACACGCGGCCGTTCAGCGCCAGCTTCCCGTAGTCTACTCGCACAGCGCCGCCACGCGGCAGCGGCGAGCGGAGGCGGAGCGCGCGCTCGACGGCCCGAGGAGAGCGTTCGCCCAGGCACTGAAAAAATAGAGGAGGCGCTGGTCAAGCAATTTTCACGGATCGCCGAGCTGGTAACGCACCTCAAGGAAGCCGACGCGGAATTCAAGTGGGAAACTGCGCAAGTCGCAGCATTTCAAGAACTTAAACGATGCTACAGACGCCTCCGATACTTGCACATTTCGACAAATACGCCGAAACAGAAGTATACACTGACGCAAGCAGTGTTGGACTTGGCGCCGTGCTTGTGCAGAGGTCTGACGGACTGGAGAGGGTCATCAGTTATGCTAGCCGGTCGCAATCTAAGGCAAAAGTCAACTATTCAACAACAGAAAAGGAGTGTCTTGCCATCATCTGGGCTACATCCAAGTTCCGTCCCTACCTCTACGACAGGCCTTTCAAAGTTGTGAGCGACCGCCACGCCTTGTGTTGGCTAGCAAACTTGAAGGATCCTGCAGGGCGCCTCGCACGGTGGAGCCTAAGACTTCAAGAGTTCGACATAACCATCGTTTACAAGTCTGGAAGAAAACACTCCGACCCTGACTCGTGCCCCAGTCGAAACACCGCCGCAAGATGACCAGGGTGATGAATACTTCTTGGGAACCGTAAGTGCCGACGACTTCGCCGAACGACAGCGAGCCGACCCAGAACTGAGGGGCCTAGTGGAATACGTGAAGGGCAGGACCGCCGTTGTTCTTAAAGTATTCAGGCGAGGATTGGCGTCATTTTTAATGAAAAACGGCGTCCTCGTAAAGAAGAACTTCTCTCCGGCCCGGGCCAACTACCTTATCGTTGTACCATCAGCACTGCGACCAGAACTTTTGCAGGCCCTGCACGACGACCCGGCGGCTGGCCACCTCGGTTTTTGCCGCACGCTCGTGAGGGTACAAGAAAAGTACCACTGGCCACGCCTTTCCGCCGACGTCGCTCGTTACGTGAAGACATGCCGGGACTATCAGTGACAGAAGACACCGCCGACAAGGCCAGCGGGACTTCTCCAACCCATCAAACCACCTCGCCGCCCTTTCGAGCAAATCGGTATGGAGTTACTGGGTCCGTTCCCGACGTCGACTGTAGGAAACAAGTGGATCATCGTTGCTACCGACTGCCTCACCCGCTACGCCGAAGCAAGTGCCCTGCCCAAAGGCAACGCCGCCGAGGTACTCAAGTTCTTCGTTGAGGACATTGTCCTGCGTCATGGGGTCCCCAGAGGTTCTGATCACAGACATAGGTACGGCCCTTACTGCGGAGCTAACTCCGGCGATCTTGAGATACAGCCAGACAAGCCACCGCCGGACCACCGCCTACCACCCACAGAGAAATGGCCCTACGGAGCGTCTCAACAAGACCATCGTCGACATGCTGGCCATGTACGTCGACGTCGAGCACAAGACGTGGGATGCCATCCTTCCGTATGTGACCTGCGCGTACAACACGGCCGTACAAGAAAGGGCGCAGATGACGCCATACAAGTTGGTCTACGGACGGAGCCCGGCAACGACGCTCGACGCGATGTTACCAAACTTCACCGACGAAGAAAACATCGGCGTCACCACCTAGCTACAGCGCGCCGAAGAAGCCCAACAACTCGCCCGTCTGCGTATCCAGTGCCAGCAAAAGACCGACAGCCGTCGCTACAACCTTCGACGACGCTTCGTGGAATACCAGCCTGGCGACCGTGTGTGGGTCTGGACACCCATACGCCGACGTGGACTTTGTGAAAAACTTCTTCGGCGGTACTTCGGACCATACAAGGTGCTTCGACGTGTCGGCGCTCTGGACTACGAGCACGTCCCGGACAGCATTGCGAACTCACTGCGATGCCGCTCACGGCCTGAAGTCGTCCATATCGTGCGCCTCAAGCCGTTTTACGCGCGTTAGTGCACTTGAGGACTGTACTTTCTGATTTATTGTTGAACTTTCTTGCTTGTGCTTATTGATTATGGTACTTTCTTGCTTTATGGGTGTTATTAATTGTTGCATGCATTCCCCCCCCTCCCCTCCTCCCCGTGTTCTGTTGAAAGCATCGGGACGATGTTTTTGAGGGAGGGTGGGGGGGGGGGGGGGAATTGCCACGCGCGTTTCTTATTTCACTTTTACTGTATTCGGTTTTACGCCCACAAAGACTATCAGCAATGGTCAGCGCTTAAACCGCGCCTTCAGTGTTCGAGAAGCTTCACGATAATAGTAGATCGTTTTGTTGAGATTACGCGCATAACGCGAATATTACAGCGTGTTCTGGAACTTACGTGGCCACCAGCGATAACGCTGGAATGTTCGACAACACACGTATAAATGCTGACGCGTGTCACCGCTTGTCAGTTTTTCGACGGCCGACGCTCTGCTCGCCGCTACCATTGTACAGTGTGCATTGCTTGCTGTAGTTTGAGTTCCCATTTTCCTGGCCACAAGTTCGGCCAAATAAAGAGTTTCATTTTGGACACGCCGTCTCTGCTATCGTCAACATCATGACCACGTGAGAATATCTACTGCTCCTCTTCAACCAAATTTGGATGTCTGTAGACACCTCAAAGATTTGCCTGTTTTGTAATTTAGTCAATAAGGGGCATGTGGACAGAAAGCCTGCTGATAATTCGCTTTCTTAAATGGTTTTCAGGTGCTTGAGCTCCATTTCAAGTCGAAATACTTAAAGACGACTGCTAATTACACCGATATAAGAACGGGCACGACAGTACAAAAGCGGTCACTAAGCAGAGTACTCTGCAGAACTTTAGCAAATGAATAAAAGCATTTTCTGTGCATCTTCTGGATTGTGTGTCGCGTATAAACAAAGAATAAAGAATGAATAAAATTCACCTTATTTATTTCAAAACTTGCTCTTATAAATCGGTCACACGTTCGATAGCGTATAATATTTTCTTATTTTTAAGTGGAATAATTAATGCCTTACAGATAAATGACCAAAGAATTGAAAGCGTAATACATTCCTTAAGCCAACGCCAATCACGACGCAAAAGGCGAAATGAAGCTCTTGCACATGTAAAACTCGCCGCGAACGTTTTATCTTTTCAAGGAACACAATAGTGACATTGGCTTCCTAGCCACCCGTGCGCGCTCGTATGGTCAAGGCGCATGACGTCACGGAGGCAGTGAGCAGGCCTGAAATTATTTTGCTAAGTGGCATTGGCTATGCGGCCGAATTATAGAGCAAGGGAATCGAGAGAGGGCTTCCTCCAAGGGAACTGCATTGAGACACCAAGTGGTTGCTTAGGATACTTGGCAGGTTTCTATTTTGGTTCCGTGTGCGTGCAGTTTGAAATATGTCTAAAGCCTTCTCTTTTTTTATCGCTAAGGCCGGGCTCAAGGTTACATTTCTGAATTCGGCAAGGTGCGAATTATTTTTATCATGAGAATACATGAGATGGCAAGAATTACTCACGAGCTGTCATTGCAGCTACTCTAGGCAACATGCAATTCCGGAAAAAAAATATGGCTGATCCCTCTATCATAGGAATTGGTAAAACACGAAACTGGAACGTGTCTTCACAGAGGTTGTTGAGCGTTTATTGTGCATTGTTTCGCCACAAGGGCGAAGGAATGAATGCTACAGCAACAAATTGTAATGTCACGCGACGAAGGGCAAGCAGCTTTAAACTTGCAGTGCGCACCTCAGGCAGAAAAGACGCAAGAAATGAGCATAGACATAGACAAGACGAGCGCGGACTAACAACTGTCGCAGCTCGACACTTAGAGCGCGCTGCTCAAACACAAAGAAAGACGCACGAAACAAACGCATAGTATACACAGTACGAGCGCGAACAACTATCACAATTGTTACTTCGTGTGCAAGCAGCGCGCTCCTTTCGTAAACGCGGCCGCAGCAGCGAGCGAGGTGACCTTCGTGCACTCTTTAACCACTGTAACTTCAAAGCAAACTTGGGGTGGAAGCACAAGACGTAGAAAGCGCCTCAATCACGAGATAAGCGCGCGCGCACGAGCGACCACGCCCTGTGGAGGCGCGCGCGCATCGCAACGAGAGGGGCGACGACCTTTAGAGCGCGCCCTCCGCGCCAGCTTTGCGCCATCTTGCCAGTGATGAAGAAAATGCGCTGAAGTTGCCGAGCTCTGAGGTATATAGTGTATATAAATAGCTTGCCGTTAGTAAGCTGTCGAACGTACACTATAAGCACGGTAACGTTTACTGAAGGTGCACATTTTCGCACATTTGTGAACCTATAAAATAGAAGCTATCGAGTAACCTTTGCTAAATTAACCTTTATTAAAAATGCACAGATTTACTTTTAAAATAGGCGTTACAGAAATACCTTTTAGTGCCGGTTCACAATATCGAGCGTTCTCACGTAAAAATATAGGTTACATTGCACAGTACACGGTATACTGTTCACACAAAACGGCTTGCAGGAAATTTTATACGGCCAGGGCTCTGCGCCTCTTCTTTCTTTCGCTCTCCTTTCTTCGACGCATTCCAAAAGGTTACGCTCATTGCATGCATTGATCAGCCAGGTGGGCCGCAGCAATTGAAGCACGGCTTTCCACTCTTTCGCACTTCTTGCTGCGCGTGCCTCGTGTTCTTTTCCGCGCTTCTTCGTGCGGTTTTAATACACCGTCTATATACGTGCACTAAGAAATGCGAGCCTTTGCGAAAGACGTCACATACAAGGTGCTTATCAAAACGCACCCGCTGGCGCATTGTAATAATTAAAATGCATGGCTGCTTCAGGAAGGTGACAGTCGCGGTCACCAAGGCCGAACGCGTCCCTTCGCTCGTTAGAAGAGGGAGCGAAAAGAAAAAAAACATTCGCATACTCGAGGCGACTTCGAGTTAGCATGATGCTTCCACTGCGATTATTACTGAAATATGGTCGATCCGTCCGTAAAAATAAAGATTAGGGGAATAAAGAGCGCGCAAACGGACGGGACGAGGATAAGGTAACACAAGACAAGCGCTGGCTCGTCCCGTGCGCTCGCGCGCTGTTTATTCCCATAATGTATCACCAACTAGCCTAACTTTCATTCTTGCATCAATGAAGACCAGTGATTTTATAACAATATCATGATATACGTGTCAGGCTATCCTCCCTTGGTCCAAATTCTAAGCAGTTGAAGCATTACGTCGGCGTGATTATAACACTTAAATTATTTTCCTCCTGCTCGAGCACTTTCATTGACAGTGTCAATCGTGCTTATCGAACTATGTGTTATGTGATAGTAAAGACCAGTCGCCTATTTGTTACAGGGTTATTTGCCATTTTCTTCAGCCAAAAAATTTGGGATCAGCAATAAAAACTCGGATACTGACAAAACGTGAAGTTCACAAAGCAGGGAAGCTGCTGAAGGCAGAAAAAGAAGTGCACGGGCAATTGACATTGCTCCTCGTGGCTAAAAGTAGGCAAAATAGATATACAAGCCGCTCGCCATACGCCGCGTTGAGTCAGTTTTACGTATGCGTATAGCAAAACCCAAATAAATGCCTGAAATCATAGCGTAATAAGTAGCCGGCTGGTACGTGTGTGCATATTACATACGAATGCCGAATGATAATATCAGAAAGTCACGCAGTAAATGTAAATCTACGCATGCGCACAAATACAATACCCACAGCGCATAACAAGAGCCGGAACGCTGTTTTATCGAGAGATGCAAAGTGTAATGATTAAACTTCTACGTAATTACATCAAGAGAGGACACTTGTCTAACATACATAGCACAACTCATAATTAAAAATACCTGTCAATCACCTGATCTTCTTAATTCTTGGTTTAGGAGTAGGCCACATTTGAACGAATCGGTGCTTGTGGTCGAAGGTGTGGCGTTGTGAAGCATGCAAGCTCTAAGCACACTCCGAAGGACATAGTATTGCGTTTTTTCGTCGGATGAGGGAAGCGTGTATCTTGCCACGGACACCGCAACTATCACGCTCTAAGCAGACATGTCCCAGAATTATGCCAATGCTCCAGCGTGTACATTCAGAAAAGGGCAGGCCACATGACACCCTCCGTGGAGCTTCTCATCACTCTGTGTACATATTTCTGCGCGGCATAATAAAGCCGTGGAAAGAAGTACGAAAGATTAGGCCTGCACAGAAAGAAGCACTAAAGATATGGTGTAAAAGAAGAGCCACGCTTCCATTGCTAGACGACACTTGGCTGGGCCGATCATGCGCGTAGCGACTGGTGCGGAATGTGTCGCAGAAAGAATATCGAAAGAAAAAAGAGGCACATACCCTTTGTTCGGCGGCACATGAATTGGTGGAGACCTGGAAGAGCAGTTATACGGAGTGCAGCCCCCTACAAATAATAGGTGATCAGAATCCTGCTTCTCCTTAAGGATACTGTTGCGTGCGGCATACCCTACGTGCTGCCACGTTGGCCATGAGCAGGGAGATGAAACCCAGAGGGCAGCAAGAAAGAGGGCGATTGTCAGTCCTTTACTTCGGTGGCTCGGTTCGTGCGTGGAATGCCTGCATTTCTGTAATGCTACTAACTCATTGAAACTCACTAACTCACTACTAACTCACGTATGGCGCCAGCCATACGTGCAGCTTATATAACAATACACGTTCAATTCGTCAGACTTTCTCCTTTGCTGAAACCCAATTGCGCTTTCTATATTTTGATTTTGTTCAGGTGATATACTTTTTAATAGTTCAACAGGCAACTGTGACATAGTTTGAAAAAGGAAGCCTCTGCCCACAATACCACACGTAATTGCATTTAAAAAAAAGAAACTTTTTTTTTTGGCGTGGGTACAAAACACAAATTTAATATTGATATCAGCGCTTGCAGTATGGCGGCATTGTTCGATTTTCCTGAGCATGCGCTGTAGAACACGGCTTGTGAAGGCGTACAAAACTATGTACCTAAACGAAAGGCTGCGTTAAAGAAAAATTAAAAAAGAAGAGCAAATCAAGCATTGTACAACAATCGCTGTGCATAAGGAATTGTCTGGAAAAAAAATTGGCCGCGTATCTGCGTGCATCGCTGCAAATGTCGTCGAAAGACGATAGTCTTCTGTCGGCCGTACTCAGACAGCGCCTCCTCTATGTTTAATCGGCCGCATCTGGCTGGAATTGATAAAATAGAGGAGGCGCTGCGTGAGATATGGACGCCATCTGGCTGTGGCATCGGGAAACATGAGCTTGTGCAGAACCCAGGGCTACTGCCAGGCTTTTCGTGCATAGCGTCGCATTTTCAGTGCAGCCTAAGAAAGACTAGGGTGTTTAGAATCGCGTATCTATGTATTTTCTTTTAAACGAACATACCACCTAATACTTACATATTGATGTTGCGCCTCAGATATGCGTAACATTTGCTTTTTGGTCGACAATGTTCTCAAGTATGAACGCAGCTACTTGTTCAGGATGGCTGGGCGTTCAGCAAGTGCTTAAACTTTGGCCGGGGTGCTGCATCGTGTGACAGACAGACAGATAGAAAGACAGACAGACACACCAAAATTTCTGTGTTGAAGTATCCCAAGAAAGACTTTCGTCTTTAAAAACATGCTTGATCCCTCCGTCATAGGAATTAGTATAACACGAAAGTGAAACGGGTCCTTACAGAAGTAGTTGAATGTTTGCTGTACATTGATATAAGAGAGCTTGCACAATGACTATTGGTGTTTTACAGTCATAGCGCCGTTTAACGTGGATACATCCACGCTGACGCTTGGTGGTAGACCTCTATCCAGACGACTACCCAGGCAGCACGCCGGCATTGGACCAATCTCGACCTAATGTTGGCAAACATTGGCAGAAATATTGGTCCTACATTGGATTTTGGGGTTTTGCTACACCTAAATGTACATTAGTCCAATATTGGAAGCCAATGAATGCCCAATGTTCGCAAAGATGGCTGCAGCCAATATTGTACGTCCAACATATCACCAATAATGGTAAAGATGGCTTAAGCCAACATTGTCCGTCGTACGTATCACCAACATTGTATAAATATTGGCGGCTCCAATATTTCTTTTCAGCCTTTTTCGTTGGCTGCGCCATCATTCTTTTCCAGCGTTTAACGCCGGTTCTTGCCAGCCTTTTCGTTGGCTACGCCTATATCTTTCTGACGTTTTCCACTGAATGTGTAGTTGAACATAAGGTAGATTTGTGTGCCTGTAAATGAATGCGTGTTGCCCACGCTTTTGCATTTAGGTAGGCAGCAGGAATAATCACCTAGAAATGCTGAGAGTAATGAGAAGTTTATTCAGAATGTATACAGTGTACACATGGTAAAGATACTGCAAGTTTTGGAAAGAATTTCGCATTTCGCGCTTTGTCCTACTGATCGCTTGCTTGTAGATAACAGCTGTATAGAACCGACACTAATTATTTTGAATAAAGATCTTATATTACTAATTGCGAAAAGGCACCACTTACAAACACACAGCCGAAATTCCTCTCTGTTAGGGCTTATTTGAGCTGTAAGTACACTGAAGGCTCAAGGAATTGAGTGAAAAGCGAAGTGTGGTATAAAATAAAATACATGAACGTCTACGCTTCAACAAGCATTCGACACAACTGTGATTCATATCCGCCTTGAACTATCAGTAAGTACATGACCTGTTTATTTATTAAACTGTGACTGCGCTAGAGCTTGAAAGAATGCGATAAGTAAGAAACTATTGAAAATATGAGTGTTATAAATCCAGAAATTCTTTGCGCGAAACGAGCGGTGAAGGGAACATGAAAAACGCATGCTGAGCTGGCGCACAACAACGCAATAAAGGAACCAAATAACACACGCAAATGCTGACAATTTCGCTAAAGGTGAGCACTTAACTAACCAACTTCAACGCACACAACAAAGCCCAGCACGTGGATATTCACAAAGTAAAAGATCCAGAGAAAATACTGAGCACATATTTCCCATACGAAAAACACGGAAAGTAACATACAATCAAAGAAAGTAACAGCGCAAAAGGACAAGGACGACGAAGAAACGAAGACCACGGGACAAGCGCTGACTGCCAACTGAATGTTTATTACATTCAGTTGGCAGGCAAGTAATGCTCGTCAGCACGGCAATAACGTAAGAAATGGATATGGTAGCCATTTAGTTGATCATTACAAGAAGTGCGCATGTGTTCCCATGTTTGCTAAAACAAAATTTATAGGAAAAGGAAAATCTAAGAAAGAAAGAGAAATTGTAGAGGCCTTTTGGATCAGTCACGAAGGTGACAATTGTGTTAGTTCGCCCTCACTTGTATTATCGCAGAAGGAAATAGACTTCCTGAAAGAAAGAATGTAATCATGATTGCGAGTGTTTGATGTGCGCATGTTCTGAGAATGTATAAATAGGCTGGTTTTCTTGTAATAAACATTCAGTTGGCAGTCAGCGCTTGTCCCGTGGTCTTCGTTTCTTCGTCGTCCTTGTCCTTTTGCGCTGTTACTTTCTTTGATCTAACATGAACCAACTAGCCCTCATCA
Source organism: Rhipicephalus appendiculatus (assembly GCA_030522465.1). Classification (NCBI taxonomy): domain Eukaryota; kingdom Metazoa; phylum Arthropoda; class Arachnida; order Ixodida; family Ixodidae; genus Rhipicephalus; species Rhipicephalus appendiculatus. The sequence continues at coordinate 32,938 of JALIZH010001820.1, read as the reverse complement.
AGTTGTTATTAAAATACAATAAAGGAAAGAAACGACTTACTGAACGCGATCCGAACGCAAATATCCAGCGGAAAGTTTGCGAGTTTTCAAAACACATCGGCGCTCATCTGCGGATGGCTTGTCAAAAGTCAAAACAAGTCCAAAGATGCACACGGCAGCTGCTTTCTCATTGTAGCGGCGCCGTAGAGCGTCATCCTGTCTCGGCATCCGAGTCCGTTTTTTCCCGATGACTGCCGACAGAATGCCGAAGGGCGCGCGGCCGCCTATGCCGGGAGCCCAAGCGAGGGGAAGTTCCGCCGCCGACTAACAAAGGATAGCCGCCGGCCAGAAGAGGCCGAAGCACGTACGCATCTTCGGTCCCGTCGTCTCCCGCCACAAAAAAGAGCTGCGATATTGTAATCTAACCAGTCGTGTATCAAACCCAAAAATACGTGTTGTGGCTGAAGTAACATGAAATGTTTTGAATGTTCACCGCTAATAAAGCCGCCAGAACAATTTCCGAGCGCACGCACAAAAGTTGTGCCAGCGCAAAACGGCCATTGTGAAACAAAATAGATTATTTTTCTGCTCTGTTAACTCATCAAAGCTATCTATATACAGTGGCGTCTCTCATAATCATATTGTGGTTTTGGGACGTAAAACCCGGTATTATTATTATTATTATTATTATTATTATTATTATTATTATTATTATTATTATTATTATTTATATACACCGTCGATCATTGTAAAGGCAATGTTTTAAGGTTTTTTTGTTGTTTTTACAGTTACGGTGTATAAGCTGGCTCTATGGCACAATTAACGTTATCTTTTAACAAGCATTGCAAAGTTCAATTTTGTTCTCTTTTGCGTTTCCTTTCTCTTAAAAATCTTTCCAACAGCTCGAAAACTCAGTTGAGCGCTTGGTGCATATTTAATTTGACATTGCTGAACATCTGTAAAACAACTTTTGTTGAGCTATTTAGCCTGTATTTTCTGCCATACCGAATGTTAACTCAGTAATACAACTCAGTAATGCCATCTCAGTAATGGAATGCCAACGCAGTAATGAAAGTGCCAGTTTTGTTTCTTGACTGACGACGATAGACTGTTTTTGCCATCTTTATGAAATGGCACTGCCAATATTTTACATTGGCTGGCAACGGTATTCGATTGTTGCCGTCCAGGCAGGATGGCTGTGCCAATGTGTTATGTATGCTGGAAATGATAGCCTTTGTTTCCTTCCTTATATAATGGCGGTGCCAATATTGCATGTTGGCTCGCTACTATGGCCCTTTCTTGCCGTACTTGTATGATGGCACTTCCAATATTGTATTTTGGCTCGCTATGACGGCCCTTTGTTGCCGTCCTTGTACAATGGTAGTACCAATATTGTATTTTGGCTCGCTACGATGGACCATTCTTGGCATTCTTATAGGCTGGCACTGCCCACATTGGTTTTGTAATGGATTGACTGGCCCTTCATTGGACCATCGTTTGCCAGCGTGTAAACAATATTGGGCCAATGTGCTGTGCTGCCTGGGTAACGTCCATGATCAATGATTAAAAAAACCCTTGTGGTCATAGATGCTTGTGGTAGCTGCACGGTAAGAGCGAAGTCAGAGAAAGCGGTGTGAAAGCCAGAGGAGCGTCACAGATTGGAAGCCGAACTCGGGCTAAGGTCGCCTGCTCGCGTATCGTGAGAGATAATAGACCAATTTCGTTGGGCGTCCGCAGCAGCTCTGCGGACGCAGCGTGCCATTGCGAATGGCTTGCAGCCCGCGTCCGCAGCATAGAGTTTCCTATATATACACTAGAGGGCACTCTGGCGCTAGTGTCTATGGGAGGTGCAACATACGGCGCTTCAGCCAGCATGGGAATAATGGGTAGTACACGGATTTTTCTAATCTTCGTTTTTTCGGCTCCGTATGGCTCCGTGAGGCCTGAATCCGCTTTGCCACAAGACGAAGTTCAGCAAAGGTTAAGCAGTTAGGTTCCACTAACTTGGCCTTTTTAGGCTCACCAATTCAAATCGGCTCACGAAGTTCACGAAGGTTCGTTCTTTTATTTGAAACAAGACCAAAACACAACAATAAACAAATCCACAAGTGCGTTCGAAGCCCGCCAGTACGAAGACTAGGCAAATCTGTCTACTACCCATCATTCCCATGATGGTTGAAGCATCGCAGCGCCACAGTTCCCTCTAGCTAATTTTGAGAAACTCTACGGTCCGCAGAGCTGCTGCTGACGCCCAACTGAAACTGTCTATTGAACACCACATCCCGACCACAGGGAAACGCAATGCGTCTTGTTTTCCCTGTTGGCCGGCTGCGATTTTTCGTGGGGCGAGCGTATGTTGGGGACGCGGAGTTACGGCCACGTGAAGCAGTCACGCGTCGCAAAGGTATTTTTGGTACGGATGGATGCTATTAGTGAGGCCGACGCTGGGGGGTAAGGTCGCCACCTGGCAGTGCGTTAATGCGTCGACAAAATTGCCCTTCCCCTATTCGAACGCGCCTAATCGGACGGACACGTAGAAACGACGCTTTGAAGGAACTAATCGTGGATTTCTTCACGTTCATGATGTATTACTTCAGTTTAGCGAGAACACTGTGAGAGGACAGTGGTAGATATAAAAGGCGCGTTTGTGAAGCCTCAAGAGTATGTGACCGTGGCGCAGTGGATAGCTTGCCCGGCATCTCTTGCCGCGGACCAAGAGGTCGTAGGTTCGACTCCCGCTGGCGGAACTATTTTTCTTTGTCTTCTGATCATGTGTATTTTTTCGACGCCATTTCTCTCACGGAAATACATCACTGAAGTCTTGGTGGACCCCGGCATAAAACACTTTCGTGTTAAAGCAAACGTGAATCATTCTAAAAGAATTCATATTTTATTGATCTCATACCTTCAAAGCAGAAGGCGTCAAAGTTAGCGTGATATTCATCAAAACACATAAATTTATTTATTACGTTCAGGAATATTGATTCAGGAATTCTCTAGCTGATAGAAGGCCGCCGGTATACAAAGCGTTTCTTTTTGCCTTCACCTGAGATTAGTTCAAATTTACAGCAGCAGGTGGTCGGGATCTTCAGCCAAACTTTCTCAATGTACTCACAATCATGTTTCTTCAGTCAATAGGCCAGTTGCTGATTCGGCAATCTCCTCGCTGGACAGTGGATCCTAAAAGAAGAGTGCCATTATCTTACACTATTGCAACGGTCACTGCCACATTGCACACAAATGCTGATAACATGCAGTATGACACATACTAACACCCCCCTCCCCTCACAAAACAAGGGAAGGGGTGTCGCTTGACCAATACATAAGCGCTCCTAAAAACTAGTATCATGTGCAATACGTTTATCGGAAAACAAAAATTCTGAATTGAAAAGGCGCGTTAATCCCACATGTAATTTATTTCTCTTTAGCGCAAGAGTCAGCAAACAATAATGTAAGAGACAGTTTCGTGGCAGAAACATCACACCAGGTTATTAGAAACAGAAATGTTACAATCAATATTCTTTATAACAATATCTGGGGTTTTGCGTCCCAAAACCACCATATGATTATGAGAGACGCCGTAGAGGAGGGCTCCGGCAATTTCGACCATCCGGTGCTCTTTAACTTGCACTGACATCGCACACGGGCATCAACCATTTCGCCTCCATCGAAATGTGACTGCCGCGGCCGGGATCGAATCCGCGACCTTCGGGTCAGTAGCCAAGCACCATAACTACTGCTCCACCACGGCGGCCCAACATTTTTTAGTGACCATACTTAGCATTTCAAGTGGAGCTTGAATATGTTCTTACCTAACTGCTTTCCTCAATGGGTATATTCCACTTGGCAGTTCATATTCTCGGCTTCACCGAACGAAGGTGATATTGGCGTCTGGAAGTTTCCAAGCTACCTGATAGGAGATCCTCACAGCATGCCTTGGACGCGATGTATGCTGTCAACAGTTTCAACGCAAAACACTGAACATCGCAAAAAAAGAGAAAAAAACATTTCTGCTGTCTACGTACGGTCTAGCTCAATATGACTTGCAACACGGGAGCGCGTGGCCTCACGAGTTCAAAGATTGCGCAAGGCTTCCACTAGCCTTTATTTCCATTACTAAAGGCGTTTCTCCCACTTGGGTTTCATCCCAAGTAAAAAAATAATATTTAGTTGCTGAAATAAAAAAAAGTCACAGTTTCACCGCAAGGGTGAAGCAATGAATGCGATAGCAACCAATTCTAATGTTATTCGAACTGAGGCTGGCAGCTAACTCTTTTGGATCCGATCTCACGCAACTCTACAAAATGCTTGTTTAAGAGCATACGGCCACTCCAGGGACACTGTTCGTCGCCCGCTGTCGGCTGCTGAGATTGCGAGATAACGCGTGCGCCAGCGACGACCGCGCTCGTAAAACCAAAGGTCGCAGTGGCTGCATGAGGGACCCCCCCCCCACCCCCCTCGCGCCTTTCCGTGCTTGTTAAAGGCGCGCGGGGCGTTTCCTCTCTTCTTGAGCATTGGGATCTTATCGCATACGCCTTGCAGCAACGTAGATGGGTCGGCTCGTTTGATGTCCGCTTCAGCCGCGTTTGTCGCCCCCCGCTCCCACGCTGTTACCCGCGGGTACACTCTAAGCCAAAAATGGCCGAAATGGGAGCAACGGCTGCTTTTAGTCCTTTAGAGTAACAGTTACTCCCCAAAAAGACCAAGTGGAACAAGATGGCCGACAAGTTCGAAAACGGGGGAGTAAGTGTTTTAGTCTCGTGTTTGAAAGGGAGCAACGGAAGGAGGAACGGCAGCACTTGCTCCCGTCACGCAACCGTTACTCCCCAAAGGACACCGCAGACAAATATGCAGGCGCCCGCATTTATATTCAGGGGCCAGATTTTTGTCTTTTTTTTTTGCGCCGCACTGCACCACACCACAACACTTAATTATTTTAGCATCGGCAAATAATAAAAGCAGCGCTGGCTGACCACAGAAAGTCCGCGAATACAGCTGCCGGAACACGCGTACGCTACATTTTGCGTTAACGGCAGCTCTTCGTAAAACACACGCCCAGGAGCAGCGCAGAGAAAGTCGTCAAAGCCATGTCAAAGCCGATCAAACACCGAAACACGTGCAAAACGAGGCATGACGAGGCTTTCAAAATAAGAAAAGGGAGAAAAAAAAAACATGCCCAGACACGCCGTTCGTCATTTGCGAGACTTAGTAGTACACTTCAACGTAAAATTTGTAATAATGACAAATCTGCTCGCTAGCTGCAAGTGTGGCGCTAGCATAACAAGCGATGCAATTCATACTAAATGATCATTAAATCATTATTTCTTACATAGTCGAGCACAGAAAGTTTTGAAACGCAGTTTACTCTTGAAGAATTATTAGTTTTAGTACGAGTAACCTTTTTTTTTATGAGTGAAATAAGGGAACACACTAAGAGCATTGCGCTGACGCCCGTGCTGCCACCCCTCGACGTTTTTTCGGCGCAACTAGGTTCACGTTCGCACTATTCTTATTCATATGGTTGGTGGTCGACTGGCATGCCGATGGGCCATGTTTTGCTCGTGCGTGTGTTTCGCAGATTTGCGTTTCTATTTATTCGGCGTGTAGCTTAGTGTATGCTGATCTCTCGAGAGCGCAACACTGCTGTGGATTTCGCTGGTGGATGGAACAAACACGACGTAAACACGACGTTTTCAGCTATCTGCAAAGCACCAGTTTGCTCGCCGGACAAAAGACTGCATGCATCAGTTTGCAGGTGAGTGGTGACGAACTTCGTTGCATTTCCAACTACATTTAATGCTTTTACATCGTAGGTAATTACAGTCTAGCATTGCTTGTGGCGTTCTCGACCCCCAAAGTTGTGCTTGTTCACGGCATGCGCAATGTGTTGACTTCTCAAGCAGCTGGCTGATTGTTTTTCCTTTCTTTAATGATGTACAACTTTCACAAGATTGAGCGTTGCCAGAGCCACAGAAATTAGATAAATGCTGTAGGTTCATTTGGGTGCGGTCGTTATTCTGCACCAAGTAATGTGTATGCGCTGTGAAGCATTGGTGAAACTTAGTCGTTTAAGTCACGTTTTTACTTCACTACTAATCGTCAGAAATTTCATGTCGTTTTACTAAGCTCAATAACGCCGTTTGAGCTTTACCACTTGCGCGTAATTAGGCTGATTCCCATTTGGCTTTTCTTAACCAGACTTTACTGCAACTAAATAAAACAATATTTGATGCATGTTCTTCATTTTTTTTATTTTTTGCAGGTCTATGATGATTTTCTCGTGTTAGTGGATACCGCAGATAAATTTGTTCCCGATTATGCAAAAATGCAGAAGGCAAGGGAATTTTGGTAAGTGCAAACTTTTTCTATGTGTTACGTATGGGAAAGGATCGCTTTTTTGGTGCAAACTGCGTGTCTGTGCTTACGTGTAAAACCCCTCACTTTTTTTTTTCTTTTTTGCAGCAACGAGATGCTTCACATGGAATGCCTGCAGTGACATTCGAAGGCGCTAGCATGATGGAAGCAACAGCCCTGCGCAGCTCGAGTCATTCACAGTCGAAGAAGTTGACCTTGTTTCTGCCATGATGACGCAGACTGCCCTGTGCTGGGAATTCGACAGTTTTTCATCTGAAGATGCAGGAAGCCTTTGATGTATTATGCCACTCGGTTGGTGTTGGCAGCGGTGTGCAGCGAACTCTACTTCTGTGTGTGTCCACACGTTGCATAAAAAAAAGAAAAATAATAAAGCATTTCTTTTCGTTTAAATTTGTCTACATTTTGTGTTATAAGCACCCAAGCAGTTCTCTGCGAAGGAGCTCTGGCCATGTGTTCAGCATCTGAAATGCATGTTCGAGATAAATATTCATCCCCTTCGGGGTAACTGGAAGCATGAACAGTTGCTCCTCAGAGAGTAACAGCAAAAACGCGAAAGTAACGGTAAAGACTAACCGTTGGTCTTCGGGGAGCAAGCGGCGGGAGTAACGGTTGGTTCTCGGGGAGCAACTGGAGGGAGTAACTGTTCATCCTGCGAAGGAGCAACTGAAAGGGGAGTAACGGTTCATCCCCTTGCAGTTGCTCCTTTTAGGGGAGTAATGGGAGTGGCAATGCAGTTACTCCCTCAAAGGAGGAACCCCTATACCCCCCGTTGCTCTCGTTTGGCTTAGAGTGTAGAACGTACGATGCGCGCTGGGGATCTATCAATTTGGACTTTATACGTGAAATGACGGCGACAGCAACGGCAACGGCAAAAACCCGTCGAGACTGTCCATATAATTGCTACCGCAATAAAACAAGTCGAAACCATGCGCCTCCTTTGAACCCGTGAGGCCACGCGCTCCCGTGTTGGAAGTCATATTGAGCGCGCCAGTATCTTCAAACACTCTGGTTTTGACGGTTATATAACATGTAAACCGATTCAGTTTTTTTGAACCCCAATTACACGTTGGCTTCGCCCTAGAACGGAACGAGAACAAAAAACAAAGTTATCTAATTACAAGAGAACCGACTCACATCGCCAAAGAACCTAAGAACATCGAAAGACATACCAACCACGCAGACCATGTCCGCATTTGGACTCCTACTTTGCACGATTCCTGGCATTCATGCAATCTGAAAAATAGTTAAGCCACAGCGTGTCACTTATTGCGTAATATATCATTCGCAGCTGGCTTGCTTCGAAAGCGACGCAGTTAGACGTAATAGAGCGACGCAGAGCAAGCATTACCGATAACAATTTATTGTGTAAAATCATGACAATTTATTTTTCTGACACGACCCACCTCTTGCAGTAGCATAAGCATGAGCATAAATTCGGGTAATCTGAATATTCAATGCCTTCCATTGTGACACACACATACACACGCGCACGCACGCACGCACACACACACACATGCACACACACACACGCGCACGCACGCACGCGCAAACACTCACTGGCGCACTCGCTCGCACACACACACGCACGCACGTATACACACGCACACACATGGGGGGCCTTGTTCACAAGTAAAATGAAAACGTGTGTTCGAGCAGTTCACTTTAAATATGCTTGAATATATCACGCGGGCAGCGCGCATACACTCAAGGTAGATTGCCATCGCACGTGTTGAGAGTGCGCGGAGTGGTCTATATCAAGAGCGATTCAAGAAAAAATGTCGTGACAATCATTTTTTTTTCTGTAGCGTGAGCACGTGCCTTCCCCCAGTCGATTGCGTGTCCCCCCTGAAACGTGCTCAGCCAGAGCACTGGATTTAGCACTTCCTTTCTTCACCACATAAACGTCCTTTTAGTGAGTGCATTAAATTTGTAACTTGGTTGGCTCACTGCCTCTGCACTGTTAAAAATCTGGACCCCTGTTTACGTAAAATGCTGAAGGTAAAAAGGTGCCGATCACTTTTCCTTTTCCAAATTATAGCAATGTCCTTAAACGGAGTCTCTTTAGGGATGTTGTGCGTAATGTCTTTCAGAAACCTTGTATACGTAATGCCTCCGTAGGAATGCCATACGTATTTCCTATAAATGTTGTACGTAAAGCCACCCTAGGAATGGCGTACGTAAAGCCACCTTAGGAATGGCGTGCGTAAAGCCACCTTAGGAATGGCGTGCGTAAAGCCACCTTGGGAATGGCGTACGTAATGACACCCTTGAAATGTGTTACGTAATACGGAAAGCCAAGCTAGTCCGTAATGCATTGTAAAGTAGCGCCAGAACACGGACACAAGTGCGATGACGACACAGGTGCTATTGTAGCGCCTGTGTTGTCGTCTCGCTTGTGTCCGTGTGTTTTTGTGCTATTTTACACTGTGTTACATGTCTCTTTGGAAGATGTTGTATGTAACGTCTCCTTGAATTTTGTTTGTAATGAGGAATATGGTATGTGCCAAATAGTGCATTTTGTAGTTTTACAGTGACAAATGTGCACCCCTTGACACTACACTGTACCTAAACAGTTCTAATAATGGGTGCTGCATGGGGAAGAAAGTTACGGTGCTTTACATGCAGCTCCCGCTTGGTTATGTACTGATGCCAGCGGCGGCTGCTACTTGCGGTGAAGAAGTTGTTAAAAGAGAACAAACGCATTATGCAGTGATGGTGAGTAAAATTTACACTGGATGTTTAACACAATAGTGATGAGAAAGGACATGCGTGTACACATTTCCCCCCATTAAAAGGTATGTGAGGCTACAAGTGCCATTATATTTGGTCGGTTATTTTCACTGAAGTTTTCTGGCACCACATACAAAAATTGTATGTGGTTTGGCTTCATGAAGTCGCGGGTCTGACAAAATATCATGATGAAACTTTGGTGAAAACATTGTTGGATGCCAATTAAAAGAGTCTGGCAATTCGAAGAAGATATATTGCTGTTGAGCTCAATAAATAAATTGGCCGACCAAATATAAAAAGTTTCAACAGGGGCAATGTGTAAATTTGAGAAGTTGACTAAATCTCGTCTTGTCAGGATGTAATGGCAATCTACAAAGAAAAACAATGGGCACCAACCAAAAAGTTGTCGAAAATAAAATGATGTTTTGGGTGAACAAGGCTTCCATGTGGAAGCCGAAACGTCATTTTATTTTTGACAACACCTTTTTGGTTGGCACCCATTATTTTTCTTTCTAGTCTGCCAGGGGCAATGTGTACATGCATGTCTTTTCACAACTATTGTGTTAACGCCCAGTGGAAATTTTGATCGCCATCACTGCGCGATGTCTAACAACTTTTTCGCAGCAAGCTAGAAGCTTCCGCTGGCATCAGTCAAACATTGTGGTAGCTGCATGTAAAGCATCATAAGCTTCTTCACCACACACCTATTATTACAGCTTTTTGTGTAGTGTGGTGTCAAGTTGAGCACAATGGTAACTGTAAAGCAACAAAATGAACTAGTTGGCAGACATATTTTTCAGCAAAGGCTGTAGCATTCACTGTGCTTCCTACAAAGTGTGAAACAGTATAGAGGTGTGGTGGGAAGCAAGTATACATACTATTTCTTGCCAAGTAAACAGTGAACCTCCAGCTGCTCTGAACGCACAAAGATGAGGTTTATTCTTCCAAACTACTATTAAACTTCGCACCATGGCTCGTCTGAAAAGAGAAGAAACAAAGAAGATCAAAACACTTGAACCAAAAGAAAGAAGGCAATCTACCAAAATTGAATTTTGCATCTACCTTGCAAAAACAAATGAGCCACACAGAAGAAGGATTTAAATTTTGATGCATCCGCAGCATGCCCAAACTCATAAAAGGAAAGGGCCCCAAAACCCCTGTAAAGTGAAATGTAATGTCCACATAAATAAAACCTAAATGACTTCTGTGCAGGTGACATTAAAGAGACACCAAGGGGAGACATTAAGTTCAGCTGAAAAGCTAGATTATCATACTGAGATCAGACATACGTAACTGCTCAAGCAAAGCGTGATCTTGAAAGTGAGAAAGCAACGTAAAAGTGAAAATAAGATTTTGCACACTAACTGTTGGCCCCGTGAAATGGCCATGAACAGATTCGAACAGAGACTGGCTTAGAAGGGGTGTTAGTTATTATCAAAAGTGCCAATTTAAAAGGGTTAAAGAGATGAAAACACGTTCTGTGACATTTAACCTTTCTGCACAAGACAAGGCACATGCAACATGAAATAAGCAAGTCAGAACATAAGCCATTGCTAAGGTGCACATGTGGAACAAAGTTTGTTTCCGCTCCCACATCACGCCAGGGAGTTGCGAGTGGACAGTGTTGCGAATCGTCCTTCACTCATGTTTTCGCAAGTTAACTCAAAATGCACAATGAGAGTGTCATAGACGGCATCATAAGCTCAAGGCAAGCACGTCGATGCTACCCAACTTTCTCTTGGAACATACTGTGTAGCACATTATTAAACATAACACATTCCATTCGGAGTTCACAGGCCACACACGCCCCTGCTCGTCAGGCTCGAGAAACTCAATGCCTCACAATGGAATCAATGTTGCAGGGGCTCCTGCTTTTATTATTAGGGACTTGGCTTTGCTCTCCACTGACTTATTCCATATACTGTTGCAGTATGCAGAAAAGCTATACACAACCTCCCAGGAGCATTTTGCATTCTGTGACACTGACGTTGACATGCTGTCTAGCTTCCGAAGCAATAGTTTCATTGGCATGTTCAGAGTCAGGTATAACTTGTATAGAACCAAGCACTAGATTAAAACGACCACTAACAAAATAAACTACACGTCCTACTTGTTCTCGCTCATGGCGTTTTTTTTGTATTCATGGCAACTTTGAGCTCTGTTGTTTAGTAATGCAGCCGACGTGACAACACACCCAGAAGCTTGCAAACATGCACTACAAAGATTAAAAATCCGGAGAAGCTCAGATGCCCTTTTGCTTCACACTGCTTCACAGAATGAGGGAGCGTGCATTGTATGTATTTCAGTGGAAATGTTTTTTGAAGTGCTTTATAGAAAATGGAACTGCACACTGAAAAGTAGTTAGCTGGATGGCTTGATGGAAAAAAAAGATTCACTCATTTCATTAGTTCTGAGCATCTTACTTACACCGAGGAAGTGTGAAAAATATATGATAAAAAAGCAGGTGAAGGCATCTTAATAAGAGACAGTGACACGAGAAATCAGACTCTAGCGAGTCATTTTTGGCCCATCTTTGAGTGGCTGTCCCACATGAAAGTGCAGTCAATAGCAGCCATTAGCAAGGCATAGCTCAGGCATGCTTTCACCCACTTCTCTTTACTCGAGCAGATATTGATATCATATATCATCAGCAAAATTTAGAATGTACTTTTTTCCACCATTTCGGGGACAAAACTTTCGCTCTGTGTTTTAAGTTTCATTCTGAGAGCAACGCACATCACCTATAAGTGAGCTATGTTTCAAATTTGTTGTCTAGAAGTTTCTGTAATGAATCTAGGAAAAAAAATGACTAATCTCTAAATGGAGCAGTGCCACATACTATTAAAGAGGAAATGCTAACAGGACCGAAGGAGCACAACAAATTTGACTGCAGTAACAACTACACCACAGACACCTGCGAGTATGTAAACATGCTTATGAAATTACTGCCATGGGCGCAACTTTCTTAGCAACGTTACCGAGTTCTCGAGCCCGTCAGAAAACAAGCTCGTGTCATTCAAAGATGACAAGAGAGTGACAGGATGGGTTCAAGTGACCAGTGGGGCAACTTGTAAGCGGCACAAAGCATGCGACATACAAAAAGTGCGAGATTTCTTTTGTAGAGGCTATAGTAAAGCGTAATAGCCTTGGTTATTTATTTGAGCTCAAGTGTATAAATGGTGAGCGCCATTTAGAAGACATTTCTTTTGGGTACACATCACATCACACTGGTCCAACTGGCCACATTCTCTGCAACCCAGAACAAGATGAACTGTGTCCAACTTCGCAACTGTTTGCAAGAGCTGTTAAGGTGCAGACTAGGCTGCAGGCAAGTTGCAACGTTGTGTGTTTGAACAATATGACAAGCTCTTGCGGTTACATACTGTTTCCTGTCTTGGAGTTCCTCACTAAATAGGTGCAATAAGTTTTGTCAGCTGGGTGAGCGAAATAGCGCACATTTTGACAGGGATAGAGAAAGCAACACAGCACCAGTGCTAACTATAACAAATTTTTATTGGAAACAGCAGACAAAGACGTATGTACAGAAATGGGTGAGGTGAGTGTGCATGTCACAGAGGCATGACTGCAAACCATCTGAAATCGGCACAAAGGAATGCAAGTTGCCTTTCGGGCAAACTAACAGAAGGTGTGCTAACACACCGCGTGCCCAACCACTCAATCATTTCGACTTCAGTTACCTCAGGAATAACTTTGTTTCATTTTTGACAATGACGTCAAATTCATCAAATTCATGCTGACATTCACACGAGCCAAATTGCATGGCTATAGGACCGTCTGCGTTTTTATTCATTGCCACAATGCTATATCGAATGACCATTAAGGCACCTAGTAGAGTGGCCACTGTAGAACATTCTACAATTCCGCGAAATCAGATAAACTGAATTGTCAGCACATGAAACAAACTTGGATAGATCTGTTACTTTCAGCATGTCACCGACGTCTCCTTCCCAAGCACACTAATTTTGCAGAGGCTGAAAAATTCTCAAGGGGCACTTAACAGAACAGATACATCAAAGTGACCAACAATTTTCACGAGATTAAGAGCAATCTCGTGCATGTAAGCCACAACAACATTAAGTCTCCTGTCAGTGCGCTTGACAGTGCGGGCGCACTGATAGGATGATTTGTGAAGTAAACTACTTGCCACTGTTACGTGTAGATTACTTAAATAATGAGCTTCCAGCAATCAAGTTGCCTTATTCCGAAGTGCCTGAACAGTCAAATGCCCACACATTTTCAACATAGCACTACGGAAGGTCATGTTAGCAATGCTCCTGTCTACAAGCCTGGAATGCGACGAAAGGAACAGCATCAAAGGATTGTTCCCTCAAGGTTTATAACAACAGCAGGTGCAGTGACGGCTACAATGAAACATTATCTTGAGAAATCTTAATGTTCCCTGAACAAGAAGCTCAAATGTTAAATCTAGAAACATCGGGCACTCGCGTAGTAAAAAATGCTACAAGCACTAGTTTCAAGAGAGTTCGAGTCATTGTTAAGAAAGGCACCCACAAATATGATGGCCTTTAAAACGGTAGTATGAGTAAGACTGTCCACTGTAAAGTTTACCCAAGAATAAACAGGACCGATGGAAAAACCAATACATGCCTTGCTTTTGCAAGCGTGGAATAGAGTTCCATTCAATGAACATAAATATTAGATAAAAGCCTAGTACACAGGTTCTCAGCCATGGATTTTGGTGACTTTGTGGGCTATTGAAAGTTGAGGGAGCCCTTGCATTGAGAGTAAGGCGAGGGGTCCTAAATTAACACAGCATGCAGTGTGGAATAAGCGCCTTTTCATTCTCCCTGGCAAAGAACGGTCAAACTAAAGTGCCGCACCTATTAAATCTCAACTGCTTGTCAATAATTTGTGTGGTCTGCAGTCACAATTAAGCATGTTTGCTCTTCTAGGAAAAGCATGCTTGCATGCATGTCGTATAAAACTGCAACCAAAGCGTTACAACCATCTCAAAAACAAGAGGAGATGTACCTAAATTGGCTCTGCCACAATCAAATAATGCTATGCTGTAAAACATACCAAAACTGAAAAGGGGCCGCTGTCACGGGGCATCATGTGCCTGCAAAAACCGCGTTTGTTATTGTTTTCGAGGATGTCACTTGCTGGAAGCTGGTTATCTGAGTAATCTGCAGGTAGAAGTGGTCGAAAGTTTATTTCACAAATTATCTTCCTGCAATGTCGAGCGCATTGTTGTAGCGCCTTACATGCATGATGCTGTGCATAATCTGAAAGAGATTGCTGGTCACGTTGACATACCTGTTTTGTTTAGTGCCCCTCGATTTTTTCAGCCTTTGCAATAGTAGTGTGCCTGGGACAGACTGGCTGGTGACATTCTCAAAGAAACATACATCTACGTTTGTTATATGTATTGATCATGCTGTGTATTGGATCACACTGCATTGTGAAATGTTCTACATTAGCCATTCCACAAGATGAGAGAAGACCGTTGCAAACTAGGGTCTTCTAGCTATGCACTATAGCATGTCAGGATGTCAGCCTGAATTTGATGAAGTTGATGGGATTCCGAAGAGTAAAGAAAGCGCAGACCTTGAGACAATAGGAGCCGAAATGATTGAGAGTTTAGGCAAGGGGGTGTGTTGCACGCCTGCTGTTAGTTTGTCTGAAAAGCAACTTACATTCCTTAGTGCAGATTTCAGATTGTTTGCAGTGATGCCGGCGTGACACGTGCACTCACCTCACATATTTCTCTGCTATTTCAAATAAGCATTATCTGATAGCGCTTGCGTCATAATGTCTACTCTGTCATTGTCTAAGCGTGCCCTATTTTACATTATGTACCAACAAGCCCAAGCTACTCTTCTCCACTTCATTTCACAATTGGTCAATAATATCTGAACTGCCCATTTGTAGACATAGAAACAAATACCTACTGCTTAATATGGACTTGTCCAGACCTATGGAAGAATGCTCCCATCTTTCACAGCAAGCTCTCTATTGCTTCAGTCCTTTGAACGGTCAGTCGTCTACACTGGGTACATGAATAAAAAACATTTCATCAACTTCTGCACAAAAGAGGCCTTACAGTACAGAAGTAGTACATACCAAACATGATAGCTAAATACAGATCTATGTTGATATACTAAAATTTGACCTTGAACAATGAGCTCAGGATGCATTATGAGCAACTATGAGTGGAGCAATCAATTCTGCAGACAAAGGCAGTTATGGATTTTATGTCAAGCTTTCCTACACTTTGGTACTAAAAAAAAGAAAAAGTAAATAAGTAATTTGCACAGAAAACTCAATCAGCACTCTCATCACATAATTAAATAAATGATAGTGTGGTCTATGTGCACAGTGGATCATAACGTGCCAATCTTACTTTATTTAATCATGAATGTGAAGATTTCAAGATAGCTCAAGATTTAATAGAAGTGTAAGAACACCAGAGGGTACAAGAAATACTGAGCACTGTGTTATTTTTTGTGTGACCTCTGCTGCTGTTGCATGGTTTTAAATCTTGGGTATGTTTTGCCATCATGCCCAGTTTTAAACTCTTCAAAAAACCAGCCTTCTTGCACTAAAGTCATTTAATATGCAGGCTTCGTCCTGTTCACTACAAGTGTCTGTTCCATTCAATGAGCCCTTAATTCACCTCACTTATTTCGTCCTTTCATAGCTAGGGTCTTGTCACGGCAGACTTGATGGCTTCAGGTAGTATATGAGCGTTCATTGGCCAGTTGCCAATGGCCACAAGTGGCACTAGCATGCACTGTTGGGATTACACACGTGAGGCGCTCAAGGGGAAGGATGGGACAGCTACCGCTGTCGTAGCCCCACTGGTGCAGCATTACATGCACTTTCCAAAGGTTGCAGATCCAGTCCCTGGCAGCAGCAAGTGTCTCTTTCGTTGACTTTAATTCCTTTGAATTTTTCATAATTACCCACTACAATTAAAACTAAGATATTCGCCCCTACCTTGGCTTCATTAACAATTTGCTTCACTAGGTTGTGTCTAACAAGGAAAACGAGCCCTTATTTCATCCCCTTGTGTTGTCTGTTCAATTTCATAGTGCTTGGCACACCACAAAATCAGTAACCGCATTCTCCAGAATTCTGTGAGGAGAAAACATGTAGATATACCATAAATGACATTCTCCAATTAATAACTGTGTTAACTAATGCAGCACTATCACCACTATCCTTGAATGATACATCTTGGTTGTGAATACTGCAAATAAGACCCCCCCCCTTTGTCTTCATGCTTCTTTAGCAAAGCACAAATAAAAGCCAAAACTAGGGTACCACACAATCGAATAATGTTATTGATACAACAGCACAGCTTGAACCATTTATGATAAGAAGCTTCTGCAATAGTGCTACTTCACTATTAAATGAATTGATATTTGAGAGAGCATGTTTGGTTCATCAAAGGCATGTAATGGCAGGACTAATAATTGACACCATTTTTTTCCAAGGCAAATGCAGCATGAAGCACAGCATGCAGTAGCTTAATGAATTTAACTGGACTGACACACATGTCTGTCGATAATTTATATATACATGCTTTAGTACTTCCAATTTAGCTTTCAGTTGTACATGCACACTTACTGTTACTACTGGCACACTAAATTATTCACACAAATGTATTGCCTTCCCTCAAGTTTCCTGACCAACTAAATCAAAGGTCTTAAATATACGGCCCATGTATCTCTAGCCAGCAGCCCAGCTTTCATACAACTGTCCTCGCACCATGTTTTCTTTGATTTATTTAATAAGTTAATAAATATGTCTGTGAGCTACACAGCCAGACTAGAAGCATTTTTTCGTAAGGTACCCCACGCAGTCAACTTGTGCTTAAACATAACCTTAAAATAAAAACGATACTTCACTATCGGCGCTTCGATTTCAGTCATTCTATAAGCTATATTACTGATGAGTTTTGGTGCCTTCATATTGGGCTATTCACTTTGTTGTTTTGTTTCTTTAACAACTAAACAAACAGTGCTACAGTACAATGCATGCGCATGAGAACAGTTTGGTTTGTGCATTCGACATTACATGACCTAGTTAATTCACGTCGCCATATACAATTTTTTTTTCGTTTAACAGCCCCTGGTGGCATTGCCCTTGTGTCTTATGTAAAATTATCTACACATCAGTGTCGATATGTTTTTCTAAATCTGACATCAAATCTCTTATAGAAATGACAAACATAGTGAAACATGCTGTCGGAGAGTAGATGAAAAAGATGAGAACCGAACAGCACTTGTTCGCGAGTGGCTCGGTGAACTGCTGTTAGCTCCAAGATGCACCTCTGCATTCATTCTACATTCTGTGAATAAATGCGTTCCATTGCCACAATTGTGGTGGAGGCGCGGGGTATACTTTTCTGAAACGCGGTACGCTCAGTGACCTCACCTCCGTCAGCCGCATCGGCTAGTTTCCTCATGGTGGAGATGAAAGCCGTGGCCAGGACAGTAGAGATGGTGACTGAGGCTGACGCATGGTAGGCAGCGTCAAGCTGCGCACAGACACGGGTGGGTCACTCAGGATGTTCGGCCAGTAGGCGTGCTGCTCAGCAGCTGGGTAGGTGGGCCATTCTGTAAATAAACCCGTCCCATCCTCAACAATAGGATATATTTAAAAGGCCTTCTTTGAAATGGCAACGCTAACCTACATTTTTAACCCCCCCCCCCCCCCGCCTCCTTTCTGCTCCCACTTTTCCCACTGTTGCTCAATTTCTGGGAGACTAAATTTGGCTACTGCGGCCCATCAGCTGAAGTGAGTTTGGGACCTCTGAATGAAGTGCTACGCGCCCCCCACCTAGTCCAGCCAGGGTGAAAGCCTGACCATAGAACAATTATGGTATTTATCATGACTAAAACGAGTGCAGCACGGTAGATGGCGACGCAACCAGAGATACATATGCTTATGGGCAGCTCGACAAGCATTTTTTGTCTATCTGTCTCCATCTACAGCATTATAGTCGATTTTCATGTTAGTTTATTACTACTGTTGCATTTCTCTCACAGGAAATGTACGGGGCAACCGGTAAATTGAAAAGCCAGCACATATTTTTCAAAGGCAACAGGCCATTGCACAAATGCTTCACGCGATGATCTCGTGATAATAACAAAAACCAGCAGAACAAAGCATTTTGGGAATCGATGTAATGCGAAGCAGCCAGCAAGGAGTGAATTATGCCGTACATTACGTGCATGTCATGATTAACATGTTAAGACCTGTCATTTATGTTCGTCATACAGCCACGTCACACAATACCAGTTTTGGTGTATATCAAGCTAGCGAAATGGTCACGAGTGCACCGTGAGCGTGGCATCTCATACATATCATAAATGTCATGCATATCATGATTTTCCTGCTAACACCTGTCATCTAAGTTTGTCACACAGACCTGTCACGCAATACCGATTTTGGTGCATATCAAGCTTGCGACACAGCTGTGAGCGCGCCATGAGCGTGGAATGTAAATCATGTTGTACATGACATGGACGTCATGAATTTCGTTTTACCATCTGTCATTCGTGTTTCTCATAAAGTCACGTAGCACAATACTGAATCCGGTGTATATCAAGGTAGGGAACTGGCCGTGAGCACCCCATGAGCGTGTCATGGAGGTCATGCCTCACATGACATCAGTGTCGTAATTTCATATCACCACTTGTCATTTAAGTTCGTCATACAGTAACGTTACGCAATGCCAATTTTGCTGTATATAAAGCTAGCGCAACAGCAATGAGCACACCATGAGCGTGGCATGTAAATCATTACATGACATCGATGTAATGATTTTCAATTTGCCATGTCATTTATGTTCGTTAAACAGTCATGTCGTGCCATAGGAATTTTGTTGTGTATCAAGCTAGCAAACTGGACGTAAGCGCATCATAAGCGTGTCATGAAAATCATTCGGTACCGGAAATGCATATCATGATTGTCACGTTATCACCTGTAATTAATGTTGGCTGTACAGTCACATCACCCAATGCCAAGTTTGGTACACGTCAGGCTGGCAAAACAGCCACAAATGCACCATCACCATGTCATATATGTCATGCTATACATGACATGCAGGTCATTATTTTATTATTATTACAACCTCTCATTTATGTTAGTCATGCATACTAATTAGTCATGTCATGCATACTAATTAGTCATGTCATACTAATTTTGGCAGATATCATGTTGATGAAACGTCCGCTAAAGCACCACGGCCACGGCATGTAAACCATGCCGTTGCTGACAAGCAAGTCATGATTTTAATGATATGACCAGTCATTTGTGTTCTTCATAGTCATATTACGCTATGCCAATTTTAGTATGAATCCCATTCACGACCAGGTCCGGAGAGCACAAAGTCGTAGGCGGCTGATAGATAGACGCGCTCACAGTCACCGAAGTTCGTTAAGAAATGCTTCGCATTTAATATTTGGGCTTTTACGTGCCAATACTACGATACGAGGCACGGCGTAGTGGAGGGTTCCGTAAACTTACACCATCTGGTGTTTTTTAACGTGCGCTGACATCTTACAGTACACGGACGTCTAGCATTTCCCCTTCATAGAAATGCGACTGCCGTGGCCGAGATCGAACTCGCGACATTCACGTCAACAGCCGAGCACCATAAGCCCTACACCACCGCGGCGGGCATGATCTCGCGAAGAACACGGCGGAGCAAGATGAACACAAGCGGAGCAGGATGAACACAAGGCTTGAATGACAAACACACAGCAACCACTCCCTAGAAGTGTAAAACAAATATCATAGCAAAGCAAATATACTACCTGTAGCGCAATTCATACTTGCCCACCAGACACCTTTTCTTGCACATCATCGCTGCTGTCTGAACACGCCACCCGGGCTGCCTTACCTGCATAAATGTCGTCACGCAATAAGATCGCAAAGTTACGTAATTTGGCGACTTGCTTGAACTCACCTACGTATCCGCTGAGGCGCACGCTTGTGTTTTACAGTCGTCGTCGTCGTCCGACAAGGCACTGGGCCGTGGACTGTCACAGTAGGTGCATTCGAGTGAATCACGCAATAAACGTGCGTAATCAAGAAACGCCGAAAGCACGCTGATCACGCAGCACTGAGCAGCGCGCAGACAAAGCTACGAGTCCGTTGAGGCTACTACGACACACCACAGAACGCCAACACAAAACCTGGGCACACATTTGGTCACCCGTTCCATCCAGCAGGCGATGTATCTCCAGTCGACAACTAACAACGATGATTACCACGCATAATACCGATAAACACCGCAAATACACAAGCGCGGGACAAACTTATCGCGGCACCGCTGACATTTTTTTTCGTGCTGAACGTAGGTTCCGCACACGTGGTTTTGGTTTGAAGTGATTGGCGCACGTACAGCACGTGATTTGAACATATCCCCAGTCAACAATTGATACCAATGATAACCACATATAATACCAACAAACATTGTAATTATACAAGCACGGAGCAAGCTGTTCACCCCTTCTTTATCCTGCTCTTTCGCCACCTTGTTGACCTTGCCGGCTGCCCTGTGCGCCGCTTCAGGACACGCTGCATCTCACCGGCTGGTACGATCGTCAGCGCTTTGCACTTGCATAAATAATTCGCTTCCTTCACGACGTGAGCCTATATAGTCTAGCGACTTTGAAACACGGCAAGAACGCACACGCACAGAAAACATATTTTATCGGAAAGAACCTAAAGAGCGATGGGAAAGAACGATAAACACACCAGTACATACTTTTTGCAAAGTGTCAATTGCCACCCCCCACCCCCCAAACAGCCACTTTTTAGGGGCGAATCTCCTTAGGGTGTGGGTCTGTCCCTCCTCTGTAGTAGTAGTAGTAGTAGTAGTAGTAATAGTAGTAGTAGTAGGTAGATAGCCACGTATAGTGGAATGTACCCACTCCACGTGATAAAGATGACGATGACGCAGTATAGTGGAATATACCCACTACACGTGATAACGATGAAGTATAAGCGCGTTCCAGTATAGTGGAATGTACCCACTACACGTGATAACGATGACGATGACGCTGATGACCATGAAGTATAAGCGCGTTCCAGACCACACATTCTCTTTCTGCCATGGATGACAACGATCGAGCTTCGCCCACTCATCATCATTCACTTCGTGGATATGGCGTGATTTTTTTTGTCTTTTTTATTAACCCGGCGTAGCGGGAGATAGGGGCGTAGGCAAAAAAAATTTTCGGGGGGGGGGGGGGGGGGAGGGGCCCGGTGTGCCACCCCTGGCTACGCCACTGGTGGGAGATACAGATTTCATGCGAAAGGATCACTCGAGCAGAGAACCACGAACACATTTTACAAAAGAAACATGGAGTTGCAAAGGTTGCTTGGTGAGTTTAGGAGGAAGTGCGGTAGGTCCGGTGCATATAAGTGAAACGTCGGTGATACGATCACAGCTCATACGAATTTCGGGGTGATACGAATTTTCCTTTCGTCCCGGCCAAGGCCCGTTGGCCTGCAATAAAATGGAGTACGGTTGTTTTTAAGCGATTTTCACCCCGCGACGTACGAACGTACGCTACCGCCCAGGTACGAAGAGGTGCTGTCGGCGCTGTCGCGGAAGACGCGCCGAACACGTGCGAGCACGGAAACGGAAACCCGGGCATGCGCGCCGCACCGGCAAATCGTCAGAAGCACGGTGAAGAAAAATACTTTTCTACGATCAGAATAAACCTTCAGAGGCGCGTCACGGCCTCCGAGATTGTGTGCGCGAATCTTTGACGTTCTAATGTGCCTTCGTGTGCCTTTGCGTTTAGATTACAGAGGGCATGGCGTCATGCTGTCTTTTTTTTTTTGTCAAACGCATCGACGCGGCCCGCTCTCGTGCTGTGTTAACACGTCTCTACCTCGTGCATCGGACATCCTATGAAAGGGGGACGAGGACCGGAAAAAGTCGAGGACGGTCTTGGCGAAGGAGTCAGGCCTCACAACGTTAACATGTGTGACTGTTGAGGTCGCACTTGTGCGGGCACGCCCGTAAATCTCCCAAAAAACATGCCCAACACTTCCGCGATAACTAAAGCATAACAAAGGACCGTGGTTCTGAAATTTTGTGGCCTTGATCTATCACGTCAAAGCGCTTCTTTTGTTACTTTCGCCGCAATACTCCGGTGTCATGCGAAAAAGCATACTAAAATTTGGAAGGGGCTACTGCTGTGGCGGGTCACATTGCATCTGGTTCATTAATTCAACACGAGCGTACGGGCGTATATTAACGTGTGCTGGCATGATTGCCGACATCTGAAAACTTGACTGACAATCATTCAGAGTTCTTCCTGACGTTGCTGCGGCCATGAAAAACAATAAATGAAAACGTACGCCAGCTTTTTTTTTTTTTTGTCGCATGCTAATTTTCCATGCTTTCTGATGATACGAATTCCGGATGACACGAATATTTCTGGTGGTCCCGTGAGATTCGTATCACCGAGGTTTCACTGTATGTTGTTGGAGAAATATTCGTATCATCCGGGTATCTTCGGGTCAGCAGCCAGTTCTCGGCTGCTGACCCGAAAGGTCGCGAGTTCGACCCGGGCGCATCGGTCGCATTTCAATGGAGGCTAAATGGTAGAGGCCCATGTACTGTGCGAGGTTAGGGCACGTTAACAAACACCAGATGGTCGAAATTTCCGGAGCCCTCCACTATGGCCTCTCTATAGTAATGTCATGGTTCTGGGACGTCACACTTTTATATTATTATTAGTTTGGTCCGCTTTCACCCTTATGTCGGTCTCGCTCAAGCGTACTGTTCTTCAATCAACCACACAAGGCTATGCTATTATTTACCCTCCTCTCCTCCTTTCTATCCTCCTTACACTCACTTCACTTTCCCACCACGTTGTTATATTGTTTGCATGACTATGCTATGCTTTACCACCCCCTCCTTTCCCTAGCTCTCCCTCTCACTTCTCTTTGTCCCTCGCTATACTGTACTACACATGGATATGCTATGATTTACCCTCCCCTCCTTCTTTCTCTCCTGCTCACTTCTCCATCACTCCTCCTCGCTCTCACTTCTCTTTCAACCTCACTGTACTGTACGCATGGCGGTTCTATACCTTACTCTCCCTCTTTTTTCCTTTCTCCTCACATTCACTTCCCTTTCCCGCAACATTTTTCTAGAATACTATACATGGCTATGCTTGACAGGTTTTTGCCTGTGTGACGCCACACATGGCTTTGCTGTACTTCACCCTCTCTCTTCCTCCTTTATCTCCTCACCCTCGCTTGCCTTTCTAGTCCCTTTCCATACTGTACTATACACGGCGATGTTATGCTCTACCCCCTCGTCCTTTTCGCTGTCAACTTCGCTTCCCCTTCCCACCCCCTTGGTATAGTATACAACACTCGGCTACGCGATACTGTCCTGGCTACGATACGCTTTACCCTCTACTTTTCTCATTCCCATCCTCCTCACCTTCTCTCCCCTTTCTCCTACACTCACTATACCATACTACACACAGCTATACTATACATGGTTTTCCCTGTGTGACGCCATGCGTGGCTGTGCTTTGCCTTACCCTCTTTCTTCCCCCCTTCCTCTTTCTCTCCTTCTCACCCTCACTTCCCTCTCCCGCACCCTTTCTGTATTAGGCTATGCAAGCATGGTTTCTTTCCTGTGTGACGCCATACAAGGCTTTTCTATGCTTTAGTCGCTCCGATCTTCCTTGCATTCATAATCATCCTCTCAACACTCCCCGTTACCCTCACATTCTTTTCCCGCCCTCTTGCTACACATGGATAAGCTATACATGGTTTTGTCTGCATGACGCCAAGCGACGACATGAGATCACAGCACACGATGACAGTATACTTCCTCATCCTCACACCCCTCCTCCTCAACTTCACTACCCGTTCTCACACCCTTGCTACATATGCCCACACTATGCATGGCTATGCGATGTATGGTTTTGCCTGCGTGACGCCAAGCGACGTGAGACGATTACAGCATACGATGGCGACAGCCCGGGCCTCTATAGTGCTCACACGGAGAATATACAGGTGTCCCAGCTATCTTTAGCCAAGGGTTAAAAAATAGAATTATTTGAGGCAGGCGAGTGAACACTGTTGAATATTGCTTACAGCCATCTTGCGCACTACAGGCAATTTTTAGTTTCGTAATTAACTAACTTGTTAATTATGATCAATTTACTAACTTGATAAGTATTGACTTTACGCAAGAAATGAGAGTTGCAAAGTACGAGAGCGTCTTCAGAAATCCCCATTGCATTATTTGCGATAAAAAAAGTTTTATGTGTACCATTTTTTCCGTGCTGCAAAGAAAGCCCGCGAAATACAAAAAATACCACGTGGCTAGCGCATTCGCGCGCCGCGACCGTGCTGCTCTCAGCCGTAGTTTGGTAGTTTGAACGAACAAAATCAGCTGCGACCACGGCCCGCCGGCTGCGTTGCAGCGGTAGGCCGATAAGTTGGCGGTGGTTTCTTGGCCCGTTGCCAGCCAGTTGGCGCGCGTGACTGTGCAAGTTGTAGCGAGCGCGGGCGAAGAAACCACCGTAAACTTAACGGCCTACTGCTGCAAAGCAGCCGGCGGGTCGTGGTAGCAGCTGATTTTGTTCGCTCAGACCACGGCTGAGAGCACCACGGTCGCGGCGCGTGAATGCGCTTGTCACGTGGTATTTTTTGTATTTCGCGGGCTTTCTTTGCAGCACGGAAAAAAATGGTACGCGTAAAACTTTCTTTGTCGCAAATAATGCAATGGGGGGTTTCTGAAGACGCTCTCGTACTTTGCAACTCTCATTTCTTGCGAAAAGTCAACATTTATCAAGTTAGTAAATTAATCATAATTAACAAATTAGTTAATTACGGAACAAAAATTGCCTGTAGTGCGCAAGATGGTTGTAAGCAATATTCAACAGAGCTCACTTGCCTGCCTCAAATAATTCTATTTTTTAACCCTTGGCTAAAGATAGCTGGGAAACCCGGTATGCCTACACGCTTCCCATGCTTTCCACTAAAAAACTTTGTCTGAAAAGTAGCCTGGTAACGAGGGCCCTTCGTTTGGAAACTACCTTAAAGCGAAGCCAATACATTAATTAGACCTTAATTAGAACATTAATTAGAGAGGAAAGCCGACTTTTGGACTTTTGCAAGTGACCCATTAAACACGGAGACACTTTCTGCACCTCAAAACACGGGATATGTTTTTTCGTATTTACGGCGGTTTCTTTAATGTTTCAATAAACAGTCAGGCATCCTTCAACATTACGTACATTTTATTCGTTGATTCCACGGAAATTTTTAAGAGTATAAGTTTCAGTCGCTGCAAGCGGTTCATTTTTCAATGCCGAATTCAAGAAAGCTCTAATAGCTCCATTACACGCGCAGCTGAAGACGAAACAAAATCGTTGGCCGAACTACATCCTCTCGCAAAGCAAGCGGCTTGTTACGTCGTGGCTCGCGAGTGCACCAGTGTTGTGAGACTCTCGGGCTGCTCGCGTGTTTATAAAAATGCTCGTTATAAATTAAGTTCTCGACGGAATGCGCTCATATTTCGCCTCCTTGTTCGTGAACTCCCAATAATTAACCCACATAACACAGATTATTTGCGAAAATTGGGTGTCATGGCCCCTTTAATGTTACTAATAGACCTTTTTCAAGCAATCCCAGAACGCCCCGCGGGCGCGCGGAGCACAATGGGAAAAGTTTGTACGCCGAGCGAGCCGGCTGGCCAGCGGCGCCGTCGCTCGCTGCTCTTTGCGCCGTGGGAGCACAAAACAAAATGAATACATTGCTGCTTATTGACTGTTTTTAAATCCTAAATACTGCACATGTCCGAACGCTCCTGTATGTATCTCTACACATGAAATGATGAAATGTAAAAGGATAACTGGTCAGTCAGCGTAGGTAGTTACGAGTGAATGTATGTTGGATGGAACAGTTAAGTGGCATTCAAGTTTTCGCATGCCGAAACATGTAGTCAAAACGTACTATCGTGAGCTTTTGAAGTGGAACACAGATATGTATACAAATTATTGTTTCATTATTTGATTTACATTGGCAAGTCACGCGCTGTACAAAGAAGTGAACACTTTCTATACGTGTTTAATGAAGAAGGCATGGGTCTAAAATTCACTTGTCCAGTGTCTTGCTCTAACAATTGGCCGTTTCTTGGTACATGCTTCTTTTTTTTAAGTTTTACCGCGAAGCATGTTTGCAGGCAGTGTTCGTCGGAACCGGTGTTTCATTTCGCGTCGGCGCATTCGAATATTGTTTAACGAGGAAATGTGATGTCATGCTTATGTGCGCGGGCCAGTCGATAAAAACTTGTGGAGATAAGCTGAGCAGTATATTTTCCAGCTGCAAATTAATCACTTCAAGGAAGCGGTGTATCCTGTGTATCATCGCATCGGTTTGCCAAAAGCTCATTCGCATTGCAAAGAAAGATAAATAAGGACATCCTCCACACGTGAATAATGAAGAAACTAGAATTATTGCAGTTATTCCATGTATTCATAAGAAGCCGCACGGCCTCAAAAATGCAGGGAAGTGATATGGGGAGAGGGTTGTGTTTTCCGTAACAAATACAGTTAGTCGCACTTGCTTTTTAGCGCACAAAAGGTCGCAGGGGTCTGCAGTGGGCAAAGAAAAATGCGGCCAGATGCTTCCAAATTGTTTCTTTTTTTTTCAATTTTTGTGTAGGAGTTGTTAACCGTATTCCTGTTTTATGCGCTCTCGTGCACATCGGCCAGGCGCACTGGTCAATGTATTAACACGTGCCTCAAAGCGCATCGACATTCATTGATTGGAGCCGTTTTTTCATCTCGCCTCGCATTGTCAGTGATGCAAATTTAATACAGTCTTCGAAAGAACAGTAATTTTTAATCGTCATCCTAATCAGACCACGCGAGCAATCTCGGCGACCTATCACATCATAAAGAACGCAGCACTTTGTATAAATCAACCTTCTCTATCGTTGTAATACAAGGAATTCAACTTTATTAATCGACTGTTGACACGCTCCTTCGTTGTTTCACTTTTTGGTGCGTCTCTGTGGCATGTGCGATGCACCTCCATATTTATATGTTTTTTTCACACGCGCAATAAACTCTCTGTCGTGAGTGAGCGCTTGTGGTGGGTGCGGTCTAAGTTTTATTCCAAGTTGTAGTTCTGGTGCCAACGAATGTTGCTGGCGCTCGTTGTCTACAGTGAATTGATATTATTTTACGAAATGCCGACTATACTTTCAAGCGTATACTCTTTAAATATCAGAGCCCCACATTGTACAGCTCGATGGACGTCGGTTCCAAACGCATGCGCGAATTATAGACTGCTCCAGTACTTCACAGGTAACCGAGTTATATCTTTTTCAATTTGATTTATGCCTTAAGGCGTACTGGTGCCAAATAACAACAATAATAAAAGGTGACGCTTCTGAGCCGCTCAGCTGATGCAACAGTGGGACAGATGGAAATCGCAGAGGAGAGAAGCCGTCGCAGCTGTTCCTGGTTGAATTATAGGCTGCAATAAGTTGCACCTTGCCAAATACACTCTATCTAAAAAAAATGCCCCCCACCTCCCCGAAGGGAAATCGTGAGGAAATGCGAATGCATTTCGCGCGCGCTTCACTCCATTTATATATGGTGGTTGTGGTTCGAAGAAGGAAAAGGCGCCTAATTTCTGCAGCCCTGTCGGGAGTACGGCGCAGCGCCTTTTTTTTTTTTGCTTTTTCTCTTTTTTTTAATTTTTTTAATTTTATTTTTTTATTTTTTTTGCCATATATAGCTCCGCCGAGCTCCCGCGATGCGAGCGCCCTCACGCACCAGAGCGCGCTCCTCCTCTCCACTCACTCTCCGCTACTCCGCCCACCTGCTCCGGTTGCTAGGGGCGAGGAATAAGCGCGCGCGCCCGCAGCTGTTGCTATGGGAGAGGGAGTGAGAGCGGAGAGATAACACCTGCCGGCGCGCGGACGCCGCCGCCGGATGCCTGACATAGCCCGACTAAGAAATGCATTCGCATTTAAAAGCGCATTGGCACGGCGCAAGCAGGAAGCTGAAGCGTGAGGCCCGCGCGCTCGTCGCGGCGGGTGGTGCGGCGTACACACTTTTCCCATGAGCGCTTGCGTGCCTGTTGGGGGCGCTCGTGTGCTTGAAAAAGGTCTATTGCAACACGCGCCTCCTCCCTTCTTTTACCTTTTCCCTGGTTTTTCGCTATACTACCTGTCAAAGAGTCCCCTTTGATTGTTTTCCTCATTACAAGCTACCCTGGACACTTAAGGGCCCGCGTGCCCCCCCAAAAAAGCTACTGCGCGTCCTGCAAGTAGCCAACCCACCTCATGACCAAGCCTCCTAGCGAAGTGAATTCTGTCTCTTTGAAAACCACCCCACCTGTGCACCTCTTTGTTTATGTCCACTATCTCGATGCCTTTCTCTCGACTCATCTGCCATATCTCTTTGTTTGCGTCGACAGCCGCTCTTTGCAGGTTGCCGTCACGAACCGGTACCTCCGGTATTGTGCATACCACTATCTGCACCTGAGGGTAAATGGCGCGCATGTCATCGACCCCTTTCTCCAATGTGGTCGCTAGTTCGCCTGATTCTTCATTGAAGACGTCCTTTAGACCTCCCGCAATTATCACGAGGTTACGTCCATTAGCTTTAGTTGTGAGTTTTGCGCTAGCTTGTCTCATCACTGATCCCAACCTATGTCTCGGGAACGTCCCTATTAAAACTCGTTTGTTGCCTCTCACCCTTTCCTTGACTGCTTCTGCGCATCTAACTAAATTCGAGTCCCCGGCGATTATCACGTGCTCCGACTTTTCTGCTGGACTGTCCCGCACCTGGCCACTGCCTCGGTTTCTAGCGCGTGTAACGGCTGCTGTTTTGTCCCCTCCCATCCCCAAAACTACTTCGCGGAAGCTGGGTCCTGTGACCCCTGCACCTTTCTTTTCCAAACCTGTTTCCCCTTTCTCTATGGGGGGTCGATGCCCCCCCCTGTTCCCGCCGTCGCTTGCTTCCTTGTTCACCATGACTGCCTTCGCTAACCCCTCCTCGGCTGACTTAAGCCTTTCTCCCATAGCCATCTTTTTTTCTCGCTTTGTCGCCAACGCATTCTCCAGCTCGGCGGTTCTTACCATGAGCTCATTCTGGACAGCCATCATTATTTCCATTTTCGCCTCTAACTCACATTGCTTACACTTGGCGTCAGCATGTTCTGCCTTCTCATCCGCACAAACCTCTATTTTCCATCCCATTCCGCACCCTGGACAGTTTACGGTTTTTTTGACCATGGCTAGATCGTTGACACGGCGGATTACATACACTCAAAGCCAAAAGGTACCACAAAACTCCGCAAGTATGCTACACTTCAAAGAACATGTGTACCCTTCAGTCACGTGGTGGCCGAACAAAAAAAAAACCAAGTGACTGTCACACAAGAAACAGTACAAAGTTGTAACCCTAATTAAGCTTCAATCTAGTAGCTTATGTAGTCATATAACTAATAAAAGCAAGCTCGAATCATGCAGAAAAAAAAACTTATCTGTCGCTGTCATTCCGGAGCCCACGAAAAACACGTCCGTCCCCTAGCCGAACCGTCCTGGCACTCTACAGCGCATGCGGGTCACCTGGCGGCGACTCTTGGAAACAATCTCTGCGGCGCCGTTGCAGGCGCCTTCTCTTTCCGCGGCGGCATTCGTGGTGAGAGTAGTGTTGGCACGTTGCGAGCGGCACAACAAATACATTTATCTGTATATCTGGTTCTGTTAACGCGATGCCGGCAACTAATGCCGCTTATGGATGCACTTCGTGAGGCGTGCCCAGCAAGAACATTCATTTTTTCCACTCAAACGCGATCATCAGCGCCGAGAAGCGTGGCACAATCAGGGCTGTGAGGCGCCAAAATGAAGACGGCAGTTCGTGGCAGTCTTTGGATTCTGCGAGACAGTGCGAAAAGCAGTCCGTTAATGGTGTGTGTGCTAACTAAATGTTATGTGCGAAGAACATGTCACGTTTCCTGCAGGGCGCGGAATAAGTGTGTGCTTTGTGTCTGCCTCGTTGCACAGCAGTTCATTGTAACAGGTAAAAACAGCGCAAAATAGATGAGACGCACGAAGAAGCCCACAGGACGAGCGTTTCTGGGACAACAGTTCAGTAAGGGGGGTGGAACTTCCTATGCCATCCATGGAACGCAATATTCGCTCGCAGCGCCGCACGAACGCCTGGTGTTTGGGGGGCGGTACTAAAACATGGCGGCGCATTGGAGACATGCACTGGGGGGACGCCATCTTGATGCGGACTGAGGATCCGAGTGGGGGGGGGGAGGGGCGGAATAGCGCCAAATTTAATTGGGTGGCACCAGCAAGCCAAATTGAGTGAGTGGAAGGTATTCAGATGGCGAGCGTGCGACCTTCTTCCTGTTGCGCAACCCGCCACGTGATCAAAACGCAATCGTTGCGTTCTGATTGATCAAAGTTTGCCCATCCACCTATTTTTGCACCACTTATTCCAATAAGACTTTGTTTTTGTTTACGTGTACACATAAATTAGACAAGAATAAAGAGCAGAGTTTGTTGGCATCTTTTATTGCATAAACGTGCCATTCATACAGTAAAAACACAACTTGAATATTTCACGTGTTTAGTCGCATACAAAATGGCACCGCACATCATAATATAATAATAACAACAATAATAATAACGCATGCTACGCAAAACAAACACAACGCAGGCAATCAAAATGTAATAAAAAGAGTGCGGAGAATCTTACACTGTTCTGTTAGTTATTGTGTATGTTGCTACAAGTACATGTGTGACATGCCGTGCACTGCCTTGAGCCAAAATGCAACATCGAAATGCAACGCACGATCGAAACGCATTAAATTAAAAACGCAAGTATAAACAATCGTGTGCAGCAAATGTAGTCAGATTAATTTTCAGATCCTATGCCGTGCATGTCATGTATAGTTGAAGCCGCAAAGCAGGAAATCAGAATGTAATAAAGGAATCATGCACGTGTATGCTCAATTAAATTACACAGCTACTGCTGCAACCACATCCTGATATGCCGTGCAAGCGTAGAAAAACAAAACGAGTGGCATGCAGAGCGTATCTTTCGTCCGCCGGTATCCGAAAGAATTTTATGCCGGTGTGGTGTGAAGAATTTCGACACCACACAGCACAGCACGATTCGTGCTGACGACGCGAATCCATTCATGCGTCTGTTTCGCTGAAACTTGCAAGGGTGTCGCTGAAACAAACTTCACGGTGGTGAAAGTGGCCTTTGGGACACCGTAAGCCGTAGCAGACATGGGCGCGCGACAAGAAACGCCCCTTTTTCGCCGTGAGAGATAGGACGACTGCGCAGTTCGCGTTTTCCACTCCGGGTGGCGCACGTATTTTCGCAATATTCAACTGCAACCTTTAGGTTCACTTGCGTATTAAAAAATCCGGAGTTAATAAGTAACCTGGTAATAAATATAAAATGGAACAACGACGTTCATTTATGCCCGTAGGTAGTACAGCCCCCAAACATTAGGACAGCTGCGGTCACGGGACAGAAAAACCGCGAAGTTTCATCCCCCCTGGTTCAGTAGCGACGAAGCTTGAGCTACGGCTTTTCTTTGTGCGATACGTTTTCTGCATATGTTTTTGAATGACGACAAGTTAAGTGCGCCTTCGTTCGCTTCGGTGTCAACGTATACCTAACTACGCTGTTTACTTTGGCGTCTTCTTTATATCAGAAAATGGTCGCCGTAAATCGTCCGCGGGAACATAATGCATACGAAAGGGTGCACTTTCGTCGCCTGTCATTCACCAACGCTCAGCGGTTCATTGCTGTTGTCAAAGCACATTCGCTGTTCGGCGAAAAAGGAAAAAACAAAAACATGGCTGATCCCTCTGTCATAGAAATCGGTATAACACGAAAGTGACACGTGTACTCAGAGAAGTGGTGCTTATTGCTTACTGATATATGAGAGCTTGTAGAATGTGTATTGGTGTTTGGCAGCTATAGAATCGTTTGACGTGGACACACCCACGTTGACGCCTAGTGGCACATCTCCATCGCGACGTCTACAGCCCATGATCATGATTTAACCGTTGTGGTAGCTGAAATTTTTAACGTATACCTGGACACAGCGTATCGTGAATACCGCGCAAAGATAACAAGCACACACTAACCACTGGTACTCGATATGGGCGTCTTCAAAGCGTCGTCTATTAAGGAGAGAAAGGGCAAGGCGTACGTTTCTGAGTAATAGTGTAAGCTACGCCTGCGCTCATACATACACTACCGCAGTGCGCTTCAGCAACGCGGGAGGCAGAGGTTCATAGCTGGAGCCGCGAACGCGTTCGGGCGTTCCACATCCCGCTGGGCTCTGTCTCGCTCCATCAAGGCACGACATTCACACGTCTACATCGTTGACTTGCTGCAGTGCTTACTGCTAACAGTTTTATTAGTCGGTGTAATCTCACCCGAAGTAGTCGGCGGCGAAACACCGTTGGTGCACGTAGACGCTGCACGACTCCGACAACCACGCCGACAACGAGCTGTCGCACGCTAACACGAAGCGAACGGCAAAGAACATAAATGCATCGGCGACTCCCCGGATGCTAGCGCGGCCAGGGTTTTTCTGCTATCGAGAAGCTTTAACCATGGCCTCCAAGATTGCGCGCCGGCGCGGCGCGCAATCACGAACGCCATGCTTTAACTGCGCCGTCGATGAATCGCTCTCTATCGGTGCTAATTAGTGTCATGCCGGATTACTTCTCTACACCGGTCACACACGGCGGCACCGCCCCGCCTCGCCAACAGAGAGCACCGTGCGGGAGAGGATGTGTGAGAGA